>BQNB010121997.1:0-20360 GCA_026074375.1 Tanacetum coccineum
TTGGAGAGGAGGTTCGTTTGTTTATGGCCACAAACAGTGGAGGAGAGATTTGACGGGGTGGTAGAGCAGCGGCAGCGGTGGCTTAATGACTGAATAGGTCTTAAGATCGTACCAAGGTCTCTGATGCCATATTGGAAGATAGAAAACCCCGTAAAGGCTAATTGATGTCCTTCATTATTTCTCACACATTACAAGGTATATATACATTACAAAGAGGATGGGCTTGAGCCCAAGATAACTACAATAGAATATTAAATGTACAACTAATGAATGACTAATCCTATAATCATACCAAATATAAGAGTCAAGTATGACTCACTAATATTATCAACTAATAGTAATTGCTTTGACTAACATTTATCCTCTAATACTCCCCCGCAGTCCGAGCGGTGAAATCACGAAAGCTCGGACTGGAGATAAAATAAAACATTAATGCTATAACTATTTTATTGATGAAGATCTAGCACCGGATAGAAAACAAAAAAATAAAGAGTCTTTAAAGTCCTCAAACGTGACATGCAGTAGATAAACTTTGTGATGATTGTGAGAAACTTGCTTCCTTTTTTTTGAGATGATAGAAGCGGCTCATGACGGCCGACAGATGAAGAGATTTAACGGGGTGGAATAGATGCAGCGGCTCTTGACGGTCAACTAGGGTTTATGATCTAACTCGCTCTATTTTGAAAGAATAAAAAGAAAGGAATTGAGAGAGATTGTGAGGTATTGTTTTTTTTGTATGATATGGAGAGGATACTCGTTTGTTTATGGAGACAAACGTGAAAACTGGATGATGGAGAAGATAGAAGCGGCTCATGACGGCCGACAGTTAGGTTTTGAGAATGAAGATAGAGAGATTTGATTCTTTTTGGAGAGGATAGAAGCGGCTCATGATGGCCGACAACTATATTTTTTGAGAATGGTGATTTATAGGGTTTGACGGGGTGATATTGAGGCAGCGGCTCATGGTGGCCGACTAGGTCTCGGATATAACCTGCTCATGATACCATGTAAGAATATAGAAAACCCCGAGCCATCGTATAGAATTGTAATTACAAAGACGTAAAATTTGACAAATTAGGGTTCTTGGTTAGTTTTTAAGCCCTTTGGGCGTTTTATAATTATAAAAGATTGGATCTTTATAGTGGATAAAACTAATTAGACAAAACCCTAGGTTGTATGAAATTTTATGTGTTAAATTCGATTGTTTAATTTGTTAATTGATTGGGTTTTAATTAAAAGTTAATGTGTTATCCTTGATAAACACATGCAAGTTTATCATGGATAAAATATATGATATTATTCATAATTAATTGTTAATTAGATGACATGAAAATTCGATGATTAGAACATAAAAGTTGAGTTTTTTTTTGTTTTTTGGATTGTTTGACACACTGTTATTAAAATATTCGTAAAATATTCATTGTACGTCGAAAAAATTGAATTTTTTATAGTAGATCCACGACTCATTAAGCTATAACTTTGTAGTTTACTGCAAAAGCTAGGGAAGAGCCTAGCTATGTCTTGTCGAGGCCTGAAGACGACCGATATTTTCTATCAGCTTTTATGTGCTATGTGGTGTATATTTATATATGGCTTACGCAATCGATTATATCGATGTATGTGGCCCGATTCATTGGAAGAAGGAGCCTTATATGAATATATACATAGTTTAATTATTTGATAATTAGGATCATCGTTAATATTTGCATGTGTTAATTGTTAAGTGTTTTTTATATAAATGTTATGTGTATTAGTAGTTTATATTCATTTGTTTTTAGAAGTTTTTTACTTGTGTAAAAACAAAAGGGTTTTTTGAAAAATAAATATAAATATGACTAATAACTATGAAATAAGATACATTATAAACTATTAATTGTGTTGTCTTATGTGTCAAATTGGGTTCGGCTTACATCCGATAATCATGGCCTTCGGGTTTCCCACGACGAGACTTGCAATTTATTATGTTTATAATGTGTTTTAAATTAAAGATTGAATTTTATCAATGACGAAATTTGCAAAAGTACTATTTATTTGCAAGGCATATCACCAAGGGTTTGAGGTTTATATACTCTATAAATCCCTGATATCTTGCAATTATTTAGGAAGCGCGAATGGTCTAGGGTTTGAATGGTTTTTAATCATTCTTTAATCTTTTCCCGCGATAAAATAAGAATTCTTTAGATTTGAAAACACGTTGAATCGTCAATTTTTAAGGTAACACTATTTATACATGAGATGTATAGAAAATAAGTGATACCGTAATAAATAACTTAATTGAGTAAAGTTTTTATTAAAATTTATGATACGAAGATGTATGCATGCTTCTTCGTACATATTTGCCACGTCAAATATAAATACCCTTTTAAATAAGTTGTTGCCATCCAATTTGTAAAAACACTTGCATTTGCCTTTTACATTACGTGAGACGTAGTTAGATTGCAAACCCAAGGTGATTATACACTTTTCGTGAGACGTTGGTGTTACATAATCACAGTTCTTGATTGGACGACTTAATCGAGGTAAGCTGGTGAGACCTTATGCTCGAGGCATAGATGGGATGAAACATGCTTACTAGTATATTAATGTAATAAAGTAAGTCCCATAATGTTCTAGGAATTGCACCGGTGGCAATTATTGATCGTCAATTACCTTTTGAATACACCATTGCTAGCAGATCAACTGATGTGATGGTGGTATGTCAAGTTAGATCCTAGGCCTTAGAAAATTAATTGTTTATTTATTTAAACATGGGTAGCTAATTTTCTTCAAGGAGTATTATCGAAAATACTAATTCTTGAACTTTTCTATGTTTTGTAGATGGCACTACCTGTTCAAAACATAAACTAGTCGGCTTTTAGGTCGATGTTTGAAAGAGAAAAACTTTCTGCTAATAATTTCAATGACTGGTTTCGTTAACTTAAGCTGGTCTTGAGAGTTAAAAAGAAAATGTTTGTCATTGAATAGCCTTTACCTGCGGCTCCTGCTGCTAATTCGAAGCACAAGTTCTTGCACAATGGAATGCAATTTATGATGCTTATAATGAGGTTGCTTGTCTTATACTTGGGAGTATGACTCTTAAACTTCATAGACAATTTGAAAACTCCTCACCATATGACATAATAAAGGAGCTTAAATCCATGTTTAAGAAACAAGCTGGAGTGGAGCGGTTTGACCTAATCCAAACTTTTCATGCTTGCAAACAAGATGAGGGTAAACCAGTTGGTGCATATGTCCTTAAGATGAAAGACTATGTGGAGAAACTGGAATGTCTTAGTTATGTGCTTCCGCAAGATATTAGAGCTGGTTTAATCTTGAAAGGCCTCACTAGTGATTTTGTTGGATTTGTAAGAAACTACAATATGCATAACATGGGAAAAACAATTGGTGAACTACATGCTCTGCTTATTGAGTATGAGAAAGGTTTACCTAAAAAGGCTGCTACACCACAAGTAATGGCGATTCAAGGTGGTAGAATCCAGAAAGCCAATAAGAAATCGCTTAATGCTAAAGGCAAGGGTAAAGGAAAAGGCAAGGGAAAGGATAAGCCAGTTTATATCCCGAAGCCTAAAAACCCTAAACCTTCTGCTAAAGAGCACCTGGAAAAGGATGACGCCTGCCACCACTGCAAAGAGGTGGGTCATTGGAAAAGGAATTGTCTTGTTTGCCTTGCTGAGTTGATTAAGAAGAAGAAGCAAGTTGGCACTGCCAGTTCTTCAGGTATCTTCACTATAGAATTATTTTCTTTCCCTAATAAATCCTGGGTGTAAGACACTGGTTGTGGTACAATAGTAGAAAAAGGGGCTACGAGAACTCACCTCAAGCAAGTCTTAAGCAACCACATCCTCAATCACAAAAGGAAATGCAACGACTTCCGCACGACTACCCTATCCAGTTTTAATGTCCCCATTTTAATCATTTCATTTACAAAACAGTCTTCACGTTTGATGCATAGAGGTTAGACGCGTTGTATAAAACAATTACTCGAAAAGTGGTGTGATGATGACGTCTCATCCCAAACATTCTTATCCATCCCGATATCTAACGATACATCCTTATACTATTTAAAAGTAAATAGATAAGAATATAAGTAAATATTTCCAAATAAATAAATTTAGAATATATCCCCAAAATTCATTCTGGGGCGTACCCTTAGTTTACCGTAAAAATAATCATAATATGGTTGAAAATGAAATGCTTACTCATAATAAACAATTAGAGAAGTTTCGAGAAAAATTATATTTTTCATTTTTATGAATTTTATTAAATTAATCAAGATAATTAAATAATATTTTATTATTTAAAAATCTAAAGCTCCACGTTCTTAAGTATAATTTTTATAAGTAAAAGAATTTTTACGAAATTTTTGACATGACCCGTACGTTTATATAACGTTTTCCAATGTTTCAACCCTTTATTTCAAAATAGTTTTTTCACATTTTCGACACTTTTCGACACAAATTCCCAAAATTACAATCCGCGACACTTATCGATTGTTGTTTTTTCACCAGACAACGCTCAAATCAATTCGTAAACTCATTTCCAACTTTCAAATTCGCGACAAACAATTAAAAACGACTAAATGCTATTGGCTTTAAGGCTCAATAAGGTGCCCATTAAGGTATTTATCCGTCCAAAATATTAATCCCAGCCATAACCTAAGGCCCATTTTTATATACATAAGGGTTTCCATAAGTAGAAAAAAACCTTGACCACAATAAGCCATCTAATAAGCCACAACTTTATATGATGCTTATGGGCCGCGAGCCTAATAGCTCCGAAAACTAGTCCATAAGCTTTTGAAAATAAGCTAAATAAGCTACGAATACATATTCGGTTAACACCATTAAGCCACAAAAATAGTCCATAAATATACTAAATAAAGCAAAAAACCAAAAACACATCCGCTTGTGGTTCGTTAAATAACCGCAAGCCATATAAGCTCAAATAATCTATTACAAGCGAAAATATCCAAAATAATCTATTTAAGCAATATTTTTTCAACCATCACGACCACAACCATCACAACTACAAAACCTTTTAATTTCTTTTTAAAACGATGCATACCAAACATGCATAGATCATGCATGTTCGTTTCCAAAAATTGATTTTTATGACGATCAACTTGTACAACTAACATCTATGCATCAATATCAACCCAAAAGGACAAACGAAATTTAAATTTAGAAACTTACAAGAAAAGTCTTCAAAATATAGATTTTGACATGAACCGGACAACCCAAAACGTTGTTTATATGAATACCCGAATACTAGGATCACCTCGAACTATCTAAATCCCCACCACAACCTTGATCAAAGTTGGAAAAATTATGGGTGCTTGTGTTTTGCTTTGGTCGGACGCACAAGACACACATAAGTGTGTGTGTGTTATTTTTGTTTCGACAAAATTCTAAAATCTCAATCTTTAACGCTTACCAACACTTTTTCTCCAAAATATCATTCAATGTCACTTCGTAAATACATTTCCACTTTCAAAAGTCCGTCAAAATTCTTATAACTAATAAATATCACTTATCCGGATCACTTAAATACTCGTAAAACTCAACCGTAAAATTTACCCCAAAGTTAATTAACATTTTTATTCACTTTAAAAATACTTTTCCATTAACCTAGAGTATTTACACGACATATTTTCACTTTACACTCTTCAAAACTCATTTGGACATTAACGGACGTGTCGGACTCGTTTTTCGGCATTTCTCAAAATTCACGGGTCAAAACACCCATAATACACATAACACAATAATACCTTCCAAAAGGGATTATTAATCACAATAACCAAAATTCATCACATATCTCATAAAATCACCACCGTCAACACGATACATAAATCTAAATAAACTGACAAAAGTCAAATAGTTAAAGGACTATAAATGAAATATTCAGAACACAAAAAGGGCAAAGGTTACATTCTACCACCCTTAAAAGAATTTCGTCCTCAAAATTCAACTACTAACATCACTAAACAAATGCGGGTACTCCAACTTCATATGATCTTCACGTTCCCACGTGAATTCAGGGCCACGTTTCGAATTCCACCGAACCTTGACGATGGCAATCCTACTATGCTTCAACTTCTTAAACTCTCTTTCAAAAATTTCCACAGGCTCTTCCATAAAATTCAACTTAGCATCAACTCGAATCTCATCCAAAGGCACTTGCAGTGTTGGATCAGCCAAACACTTCTTAAGGTTCGACACGTGAAACGTGTCATGAACACCATTCAATTCCTCAGGCAAAACTAATCGATAGGACACAAGGCCCACTTTCTCAATAATCTCAAACGGTCTAACAAACCTAGGTGCTTGATTGATATTTTAAACTAAACCTTTTATATATATAATATATAATAAAATATATATAATAAGTATAATCTAAAAATAATCAATGAAACCGAGAAGTAGTATAGAATATTCCCGGGTCGTTTATCCCCAACGAGGCTGTGCTTGAGAATCGATACAGTCAGAAAATTGGAGTTTGAATGAGATTAATGATTTGGGAGTTTAGAAAGCTAAATTAATCAATAATAAGCAAAAACGATTGAGAAAAACCTAAAAATTATGAAATTAAATTGAAAAACGAGAGCAGGAATCCCGAACAAGGGGTCAAAAACCTAAAATCTTAAAAATTTACCCTACAAAGAAATTTTTACTTCTAATCTACTCTAGATGACTAATAATGAAGAATGAAAAAGACTAGACCGAAAACGGAGTTAAAACGAGCTCTAAAATGAAAAAACAAAAACGGGGGTAAATCCCGTTCTTTAAAAAGTACGATTTTGCAAAAACGACCCTACGAATGTTTTTATATTTTTCCTAAGTAAAAGATGATAAAAGAAAATTTAGTAAAAAAAGAAAAATATTTTTTTTGACTTTTTATTTATTTTTTATGAATTAAAAACAGTTTAAAAGAAACTAAATTATAAAAATTAGTAAATGAACAGTAAAAATTACGAAAAAATACAGAAAAATAGATTAAGCTACGACTACCCTAGGAAAAATACCAACTTGAACCCACGGCTTATAAATAAGCCAGGAATAAGCCCACAAGGGCTGAAAGGCTTAATGGCAAAATGTGGTTAAGTTAATAACCACTTGGGCTTCTAACGAAGAAGTCCCAAGGGCACAGCGGTAGGAGTGTTTGTGAAAAAGGTTGATGAGGGTTGAGACCCGGGTTCGAGTCTTGCTCACCCGGGTTTCCCCTTATCCCTTTTTTTCAAAACTTTTTATACAAACTTGATCATCACCTTGAGCTTATCATTTTTTATAACTAGCACTTTTTGGGAAAAGCTAAAAATAAGCCAGAAAAGGGCCTTGAAATTTGGACAGAATGCTTAAATCACCTAAGGGCACAATGGCTTTTTGATTTTTGGCTTATAGACACAATAAGCAAAGAAAGCTAAAAATAAGCAAAGACAGACACAAAAGCAAACTAGATAAGCAACTAAGAACTAAAATCATCAACTAAAAAGCTCCTAATAAGCTGGAAAGAGAGAATAAGCTATTTCCTACACTAAACTAAATAAAACAGTCAAGAGCCTAATTTAAGCTTAATTTTAAGCACTTAAAAGGACAAGATAAGGTCTGAGCTTCCAAGGCTTAATAAATGAGCTTATTGGCTTTCTATAAAAGCCAAAAGCTTGAACACACACTCACAAATAAGCCAAAAAAGTGGTCTTAAAATCCTATGTGTAGCACCAGGGCAGTTTCACTAAGGAATTTTTGTGAAAAAGTGAGCTTAAAAATAAGCCTCCTAATAAGCTCAAAATCAAAAAGCAAGTCCAAACAGATTTAAAGTAGCTTAAACTGAACTTATGCACAAAAATTTAGGACCTAACAACAATGTTTACCCTCTGATTTTTTAGAATGAAAATGGGCATTTTTTTTTACTTTTGAAAAACTTAAAAACTAGTTGACAGATTTGAACAAATTGTAAGTGACACCAAATAGACTTGACTAATAATTTTTGACACTAAAAAATGACACACTTTGAAACTACAACTCAGGTTTACAAGACTTATTTCCACAGCCAGCAAAAGCTCATTGAACCACATATAAATCAACTGACATAAAGAAACCACTTCGAACACTTTAAAAACCCATTATTAAACTTACACATTTTAGAAACAGACTCCAAAAGAAGCTTAATGACTAATGCCAAAGTTGCAAAGTGACCCCACCCATGAATCATTAAACCATTTGACCCATTTGGGCTAAACAAACCCCCATTTTCGATTTTTGAAAACAGATTTTTATAAGGCTATTCAGACTGATTAAGCAAAGATTTTTAAAGACAATTATACAAGCATGTTACATTAAGCAGTAAAAAGTAAACAGCAAAATGAAATAAGCAACTTTAATAACTAAAAAGCAAAAGTCAAAAATAAAGCAATTTGAGGCAGATTAAACACTAAACTTAAAATTACAATCATGAAAACCAATAATAAGCAAAAATAGCACATAAATAAGTAAGTAATAATAAGCTAAAATTAAGCACTGCTACAGTAGTAAGCTAAAAATTTAAAGAGAAATGTACCTTGACTCCTTGCTCAAAACAGGAGTATATGAAACCTAAATAAGCTCTAATCCTACCCAAGCTTATAAATAAGCTATACTAAGAACCCAATGAGCCATCCATGTCTGCCCATTCATCCATAAGCTTAATTCAGCACACCTTTTTCTTTCTTTTTGGTTTCCTTTTCTTAATTCTTGACAAACAATGTAAACCAACTATATGATAACTTATATGAAGAGCTTACAAGTTACTAAAAAAAACCTTAGGTTTAACTTTGGAAACTTTGGAACACAAATTAAAACATAAGCTGAAATTTTCATTAACCTTAAAAAAATTACAAGTACATAAAAGAAAATTACACTAGGTTAAATTACTTAAACTGAAACTAAACTTCAAAAACTACTCCACACCCGGCCTCAAGGGCTTACAAAGACTTATATAGAAAACGAGCTAGGGTTTCACTTCTTGGTCTTTTGTCTTTATCCTTGTGTGCTTGTTTTCTGAGAGAAGTCCCATATGTGTTTCTTGTGTGTGTGTGTAAACACAAGCCCAATCATAGCCCTTGGTTTTGAGTGTTGCCCAATCAAAGTCATCTCAACCATTGATCGAATTTGAAACTCAGGATTGCCAGCGTGGACCTTTAGCATGTGGGGGGTGGGGTTTATGTTAGTGACGGGTTTGGAAGGTTGTGGTGAGGTCAACGAGGGATGAGAGGGACAGGATGTGGGGTTGGTGTTTTGGCGGGAAATGGGGTTGGAAGGGATACACAGTATTGTGTTTGACAGGGTAAGGTTTGGGTAATTGGCAAGAAAGGCCCTCCATGGTTATACTTATGTTTGCAATACACGTCCTTGTTTGTTATAAGTTTTGAAAAATTGACAGATTTCACCCTTGATTGTTATAAGTATTGTTGCAAAAGAGGTCCTTGGTGGTTATAAGTTTTGCCTTGGCAGATTGAGTCCCTGTGGTTTTATTCTTTGATGAATTGGCAGTTTGGGTCCCTCACAAGTGTTTTCTTTATTTTCTTCATTAAATAAGTTAGGGATTTGGCAATTTTGGCCCCTAAACTTATTTTTCTTCATTTATGGCTTCAGGTTTGACTTTTGGATTTGTCGGGGTTGACTTTGGTTGACTTTTTCAGACTTGGGCTTTATCTTGACTTTGTCTTTACCATGCGTTTTCCCATTCCGTTCCAGTTTTGTCGTTTTGGCTTCCGTTTATCACCTTTCCTTAGAATACCCGTTCCTGTATAACACAATTAGCAAAACAAGCATATTTTTGGCATTTTAAGTCCGTTTTTGGTTATTTTAGCTTGTTTTTAAAGGTAAAAGGTATGTGTAATTAAACACATACCAGTGCTAACTTTCCCTTATTCCCAAAGCGTACCATACCTTTCTAAGGCGACACTTGAGCAGACATAGTCCACCTACACTAACTCAAGAGGCTTCCTCCCTTATCAGCATAACATTTTTGGCGATCATGCGCAGCCTTAAGGTCTATCTTAATCTGCAGATATTCTCAGTAATGTCACATTGCACTAACTCAGGTCCTATCAACTGACCTTCTCCAACCTCAGCCCACATAATTAGCGAACGATACTTTCTACCGTACAATGCCTCAAACAAAGCACATCACACACTAGAATGATAACTATAGTTATACGAAAACTCAACCAACAAAAAATGAAAATCCCAACTTTCTTCGAAGTCCAAGACGCACGCTCTAAGCATGTCTTCCATAGTCTGAATAGTATGCTCACTTTGACCATCGGTCTGAGGGTTATAGGTCGTACTCATGTGTAAACGAGTTCCTAATGCTCTTGTATTGACTGCTAAAACCTCGATGGAAACGAACTATCACACGATCTGATATAATCAAGATGGCACACCATGTCACTAACAACTATCTCATTCAAATACAATCTAGCCAACCTTCCCATCTTATAATCCTCATGCATAGATAAAAAATGAGTATCTTAGTCAATCGGGAGGGGGGGGGTGGTTCCACAACAATGACCCAGATTGTGTCATGCCCACTACTAGTCCTAGGCAACTTAGTCACAAAATCCATAGCTATCCCTTC
This sequence comes from Tanacetum coccineum, assembly GCA_026074375.1. NCBI lineage: Eukaryota > Viridiplantae > Streptophyta > Magnoliopsida > Asterales > Asteraceae > Tanacetum > Tanacetum coccineum. The sequence continues at coordinate 10,615 of BQNB010121997.1, forward strand.
CCATTTTCATATAGGAATCTCAGGTTGCTAGAGCAAGCCAGATGGCCTATGATGCTCAGCCTTAACCTTCAAACAAATCAAACACTTACGAACATACTCAGCTATATCCTTTTTCATTCCAGGCCACCAATACCTATCTCTCAAATCATAATACATCTTATCAGCACCTGGGTGTAAAGAGTACTTTGACTTATGGGCTTTATTCATTATCAAGGTTATCACCTCACCCTTCAAAGGTACCCATATTCGATCCAAGTAGTACAAAATTCCATCACTTCTCTATTTTATCATCTCATCCAAACCTTTCTGCAATCCTGCAAACTTATCCACAGCCTCCCCCTAAGCCTCCAGTATCCTATCCTTGATACTAGATTGAAGGATCATATTCATAGCTCTAACTCTCTTAGGCATTACTCTTTCCTTCCTACTTAGCGCATCATCCACCACATTCGCCTTACCAGGATGGTAGCGAATTTCACAGTCATAATCACTTAACAACTCTATCCAACAACGCTGTCGCATATTCAATTCTTTCTGACTAAAGATATGCTGAAGACTCTTATGGTCTCTATAGATGACACTCTTTGTCCCATACAGATAATGTCTCCATATCTTAAGTGCTAACACGACTGCACCTAACTCTAAATCATAGGTAGTATAATTCTCCTCATGAATTTTCAACTTCCTAGATGCATAGGCTATCACTTTACCTCTTTGCATTAACACACAACCTAGTCCTATCTCAGACGCATCACAATATACCACAAAGTCTTCCTTTAAGGTATGAAATGCCAATTCCTGTTCCTCACCCTACTCGAAAGTCTTACTTTTCTGAGTTAAGATAGTAAGAGACTTAGCTATCTTAGAAAAGTTCTCAATGAACCTACGGTAATATCCAGCCAATCCTAAGAATGAACGAACCTCAGTCAAAGTTCTAGGGGCTTTCCAATTCTTAACAACTTTAATCTTAATAGGGTCTACATGAATCCCATTACCATTTATCACATGCCTAAGAAACTGCACTTCTCTAAGCCAGAATTCACACTTAGAAAACTTAGCATACATTTTCTCCCTTTTTAACAGTTCCAAGACTAACCTTAAGTGTTCTACATGCTCCTCTTGAGTCTTAGAGTAGATTAAGATATCTTCTATAAACACTATCACAAACTTATCAAGATACGGCCTACAAACTCTATTCATTAAATCCATAAACATTGATGGTGCATTAGTCAGACCAAAGGGCATTACAGTAAACTTAAAATTTCCATAACGAATTCTAAACGCAGTCTTTGGAATGTCATCCTCATGCACTCTTAGCTGATGGTATCTAGACCTAAGATCTATCTTCGAGAAAAACTATGACTTATGCAGTTGATCAAATAGCTCATCAATTCTAGGAAGTGGATAACGATTCTTAACAGTCAACTTGTTCAACTCTCTATAATCAATACACATCCTAAAAGAACCATCCTTTTTCTTAACAAACAATATCGGCGCTCCCCAAGGCGACGAACTTGGTCGAATGAAACCTTTGTCTTGGAGTTCCTTGAGTTGTCCAGACAACTCCTCCAATTCAGAAGGTGCCAAACGATAGGGAGACTTTGCTACCGGCGTTGCTCCAGGGATTAACTCAATTCGAAACTCAATTTCCCGAATAGGCGGTAATCCAGATAGGTCATCCGGGAATACCTCAGGAAAATCTCTAACCACAACAATCTCTTCTTGTTTCCTTTCATTAGCCTTAGCACTCATCAAGAGTCTCGCTTTCTCTTCTGGTCTCTCTCCTAATACTCTAAGCACCTTGCCATCCGATAGTGGTATCCTCACTACCTTCTCATGGCAAATTATTTCAGCTTTATAATTAGACAACCAGTCCATACCTATAATCACATCAAAACTCCCATGTCCAAAAGGTATCAAGTCGATGTCAAAGACATGACCCTCGATTTCTAGTTTGCAACCCTTAATAACCTTATCAATCTCTACTAGCTGCCCGCTAGCTATCTCAATCTCATATCTGAAACCTAAGTCGCTGGGCTCTAAGCCTAACAGAGGTATGAAAGTAGTGGAAACAAAACTATAATCGGCACCAGAGTCAAATAAGGTAGTGGCAAAATGATTGTTCAAAGTAAACGTACCCGTCACAATGTTCGGATCCTGGCGAGCTTCCTCTGCTCCCAACATGAATGCCCTACCCCTAGCCTGGTTCCCTTGGTTTCCACGACCCTGACCCCCGTTATTAGCAGCAACTTGATTTGGACGATTTTCTCCCGGTCCTTGTGGTCTATTCCACCTAGGGCAAGCTGGCCTGACATGGTCGGTACTACCACACTCATAACATGCCCTAACAATTGGGTTTCTAGCATTGATAGGATTCATATTCCTTGGCACACTTCTATAATCCCTTGCTAAATGACCCAGGCGGTTACAGTTGTAGCATGTGTAACAAAGCCCACCGGGTGCGTGGAAGGAGTTGCAGATGGTACACTTAGGCCAAGCACCCGTATTCTCTCTTCCTACAGGGTTTATAGTAGTAGCAAAAGCATTCACAATCCTAGTCCTCTTATTATTATCCTTTCTACTCCTATCCTTGCTAGGTTTCCACACACTTCCTCTTTTCTCAACTTTCTTAATTGATCCATTTCTCACAGCCTCATCGGTCAGTGCACCAGAAATCTGCACAGCCTTTTGTATAGTCTTTGGCTCCGTTGCTACCACCATCCCACAGATCTGTGGAGGAAGGCCATACACATACCTTTCAATCATCCTACTCTCAGGAGTAACCAAATGCGGAACTAACCTAGCCAATTCATGAAACCTATCAGTATACGCAACATGGCCTACCCCGGCCATTGCATGATTCCACAACTCAGATTCCAACTTTTGCATCTCATGACTAGGACAAAACTCTTGTATCATCATAAACTTAAAGTCATTCCATAACATACTAACAGCAACTTCCCGGCTTAGTGTACGGATCTGAGAGTTCCACCACGTTAAAGCCATACCCACAAATGAACCAGCAGTGTATTTCACTTTTTGGTTAACACTACAACCACTCATATCATGCACAAACTCCATTTTCTCAATCCAACGAGTAAGAACTACATCACCTCCCTTACCATCATATTCGTTAGGGTTACAAGCTAAGAACTCCTTATATGAACAACCTACCTGGTTTCCATTTACTATCACATTCCCAACGTTCTTTTGAACGTTCTCATTAACCACATTACCATTCTGATTTCCAACATTTCCTCGGTTACTAACCTGAGCCAACATGGCGGGTAAGAGGTTCTGCAATTGTTGGGCAATGATCTTCGGGAAGGAAGGTGCTCCCCCATTGGCTCCCTCTACATTCCCATTGACTCCCTATACACCCTCATTAGCTCCCATACCTTGGTCATTTCCTTGACCATTCAAATCATCAACACGCTCATCATTACCTTCTCTAGGTCTTCTACTTCTACCTTTACCAACCCGTTCACCCGTTCCCCCTCCTAATGATTCGGCAGCAGGCCGACCAGCACTTCGGGTCCTCATTCTTGGCGGCATTATCTATACGAGGGAGAACATGGGCAACATTAGGTAAGTGGGAAGACTCAGCGTTTTTTCTTTAACTGAACCTTTTTCTTATCATCAAGCCAGCAAAAGTCCTGAATGGGTACAAGCAATGCAGGATGAACTTAATGCTTTAGAGAAAAATCATACATGGGAGTTAACCTCTTTGCCTGCTGGTCATAAAGCTATTTCTTCTAAATGGGTCTATAAGATCAAATATAAGGCCACTGTAGCTATTGACAAATACAAAGCTAGGCTGGTAATCAGGGGTTTTGATTAAAGGAAGGCATAGATTATAAGCATACCTTTCTCCTATAGCAAAACTAGCTACTGTGAGGGTTCTGATTGCTTTAGCTACTGCAAAAGGTTGGCAACTTCATCAATTGGACATCAATAATGCATTCTTACATGGTTTCATTGATGAAGACATTTATATGCAACCACCAGCTGGTTATAATGGTGCTTCTCCAGGCTAAGTCTGCAAGCTAAGGAAGTCTCTATATGGTCTTAAACAAGCATCCAGACAGTGGAATCATGAGCTTTCAAAATTTTTACAAAGCTTGGGATTTACTCAGTCCAAAAATGATTATTCTTTCTTTGTTAAGAAACAAAAGGAGGCATTTACTGCAATATTGTTATATGTAGATGACATTCTTATTACTAGGAATTGTAAGGACGATTTAACAAGTTATCGCATGTTTTTTTCCCATTATTGAGAAACCAGGGGAGTACTAGTTTCTTTTCCTTGTTTTTGTTTTCCTTTATTCGTTTTTATGGGTACTTTTATAGAACATTGAGGACAATGTTCAACTTAAGTGTAGGAGGAAAATAAGCCTCAGAAAATAACTATTTTTCAGTTACCCATATGCTATTGTCCTTAAAAATAATGGGTAATATATCGAAACATAGCATAAGAGGTTATTTTGACCTAAATTTTAATTTTTTTATGACACATACCGACGAAAACCAAGTATTAAGAGCGTCTCATGGATAGGAATTTATATTACTAGCACAAAAACCCTCAAATTCCACCCCCCAAAATGTGAGGTTCGCCCTTAGATGTTATACCTTTAGCTTGTTTGAGTTAAGGAGTGAGCAATCATGTGTGTCTATTCCGTCGTTACGGATGTGTATGCGTGGTTTTGTCGCCTTTTTTGGAACATTGGTATTGGTTACTTTAGGATTATGAGAGTGTACCGGTAGTATATTAAATTCTAGAACTTGTTTTTGTGATGCATCCCGAGACCGCATAATAAGTGTTAGGATTTGCTTGATAAGAGGCATTAGGATTAACCCATGTTTTAAACCTGTAATTGATATGATGGTCACACCAATCATATAACTATCCCACCCTTACCATGCACTCACCTTTAGTGTAGGATACCCCTAGTACAACCCTTCGAGCCTATACTTTTTCACGGTTCTCATAATTTTCTGGTTAAGCCGAACTATTAATGAAGAACATTGTTCACCCTTACACCAATTGTTACATCTAAATCGCCTTAGCCTAACTTGTATGTACTCGCTTTTAGTACATTATTATGTTAACCCAAGTTAATTATTTAAGTACATGGTTGCTAAGTCCTTATCCTTATAAATACTGTTTTGGGACGATTAGGATTCATGGTAGTATTTATTTCGCGGAAGAATAGGGAAGAAAAGTTAAGTCAATACCCCCATATGTTTGTTAGATGATCTCCATGTTATTTTGATCCACCTCAAATTGGGTCATTAGTTAGATTGTAAATATCGAGCATGTAAAAGCTTAAGTGTAGGGGTACGTGTTATAGACCCCATGTTATGATGTATTATGTTATTCAAAAAAAAGAAAAATAGAAAAGAAAAAGAAAGAGATTGATGTAGAGTTTGTATATCTTCGTCTGAAGTATTGCTTTAGCAATCCAAACCACAAGTGTTTTACGTGAAATAATTAGACTAACCCTTCCACTCCGAATTCACCCAAAGCCACCCAAATGTATCCCATCCGTTTTCATTTCCATTATATGTTATCTTACACCTACACCCCATAACCCTTTAAAAAGATCTCTTAGATAGTAATGAATAATGCTTGCGCCTAGCGGTGGATATTTGATCCTTTACCAAGTCTATGGTAATTTATATGCTATGACAGGTAAGAGTGTTGATTTTCCGTTTCCCCCTTATGTTATAATTTAATATGCACCCGAGTGAAAGAGAGAATCCCAAACACTTATGTGAGGTGCTAGTATATACTTTCCGTGCTTTTAATTACGAGGTCTAAAAGGTTGTGTTGTAAAATACTTTTAAAGAGTAGGTAAAATGACCCTCATATTGCTATTGTCTAGGTAGAAAAGCCCATTTGCTTGAGGATAAGCAAATCCCAAGTGTAGGGGTATTTGATGAGGTGTCATTTTATACACTTTTTCGGGGTCGTTTAACCCCCTAAATCGTGCATTTATGCCCAAAATAAGTACTTAATCTCTCATTTTTAGGTATTTAGCATTTGGAAGGCATTTGGAAAAAAATACACGTGACTTGGGCTCATTTGGAGAAGAAACGGACAAGACTACGAACCTACACCAACATCTCTCAAGAATTTCTACTCAGGACGGCGTCACAGATTACACGTGACGCCGTCACAACCCATCTCAAGACGGCGTCACAAGATCTCCAGACGGCGTCAGATTGTATGACCCAGCCCATTATCTAGAATATAATATTCAAGACGGCGTCATGATTAACACGCGACGCCATCGCAGCGATTTTCCTATAAATACAAATCCGTTTTTAGGATTTTAGGTGTGTAACTTTAGAGTAAAAGAAAGGGACGAACCCTAGTTTATTTAGCAGCTGTTAGGGACGATTTTAGGGCCTCAAAACCCTATTGTACTCTCTTCAATTCATGTTTTAATCAAGTAAGACTATCTTAATCATTCAATATGTCTTGTTGTGCGATTCTTATCTGTTCTTACTTTATCTTTAACATGCTTGGCTAAACCTTCTATTGTGTTTATTTATGATTGCATGAAACCTAAGATGTAGATCTTAGTAGCTGTTCTATCTTGTTGATGAATATGCATGTTAGAGTCTTTGAAAAAAACAGCTTTTGTCTGTATCGCTATTGATATGTCTAGGAAAACATGATTGTGTAGAACGGATACCATCGGGTAACAGTCTGCATACTACCTTGCCCCTTTTATGGATTACCATCGGGTAACAGTCTTCATTGAACTACCTTGCCCCTTGTAAATAGTCTTCATACTTACCTACCTTTGCGTTTGCCTTTAAGGAATATTAAATAGACGGCGGGTTCGTGTAATTCGTTCATGACTTAGGAAATAATTACATAGATCATCACAAGTGTGACAAAGCAACAACACTAGGAGAATCAATCTAGGGAGTAATACATGATTATAAAACACAGTCTTTTATTATATTGTTATCACCAGTAGCGTAGTTTATATTTAGTTTAATAGCTAAAACCAACCAAACCTCTCAAATATATGATTTACATGCTTTCCTATAAATATAAAAACACAAAAAGAATCTTCTCTCAACCTTTAGAATTCTGTTAGACCGTGATCAAGCCTTCCTAACCTATTCCCCTAGAGAATGATAACAACCCCCGAGTCTTGCCTTATATACACTACAGGATTATGACACTACTGGGAGGTTGTAAAACTTCTTGTAGAAGTCTCTTACGACAACCGCAACAAGATTCCACACTTAGCTGGAAAAAATGCACCTTACTTGCATATGACTAAGGTATAGTTGAGCTCTAGTTTTTATCAGTGTGATCGGAAGGACACTAGTGTCATATCCCGACAATGGCGGAAACTCAGGAATGCAACATAATGATCAATCATAACACAAGATACAAAATAGAGAAAACTACATTGCATAAACTTCAAGTGCTATGAAGACCATCAACCTCGAACAACCTCGAGTGATGTCTCAAATCGCAAATAAAATCCACAATCTCTTACAGTTATTTGAATGCCCACACAGGGGTTCATAATCCAAACTTAATCCAAAACATCCAATTACTAGAATCAAACAACAAGCAAGCAAGACTTCACATGAAAATCCACTCGGGATACTTCTAAGTTTGCTATCACAATCACCAAACTATTCTTCTTTCACTTCACCTGAAAATGATACTTGAAAACGTCAACAATAATGTTGGTGAGCTCGTAGGTTTGACCTTAAACCCAAAAGTTGTGCCAATATTTCAACAGTAGACAATAGTGCTATATGACAGTGAATATATGCAAACAACCTTAGCATCACCGCTAATCAATAACCATATGTCACTTACACACCTAAAGGGCCTACTAGCTGGAGCACTAAAATTAGGGCAGGACCACACACAAACCTGGGTAGGCGTACCCATCCGATCCAATAATCACACAAACACTGGGTAGGCGTACCCATCTGATCCAAACAATCATGCATCACATAATATTCACATAGCAGTCATAAGCACATAACTTGTCCCAAAAACAAAACCACATTTCGCACAGATCAATTAAAAATATTTTAAAACACATTTGAGTATCATCTTCCCCTAACGGAAAAACCAGTAAAAAGTGGGGCTACAAGAACTCACCTCAAGCAAGTCTTTAGCAACCAAATCTCAATCACACAAGCAAATGCAACGACGCCCGCACACGACCTAGTCCAGTTAATGTCTCAATTTAATCATCCAATTCCAAAACAATCTTCACGTTTGATGCATAGTGTTTTAGACGCGTTGTATAATTACCCAAAACAGTTTAGTGGTGTGATGGTAAACGACTTAACTCCACAATCATATCAATCTCATTCCCCGATAACACATACTTATACTATTTAGAGAAAATAGATAAGTAATATAAATAAATATTTATAATTAATAATTATAAATATATTTTGACAAGTCCATTCGGTAAACCTTAGACACTTCAAAATAATCATTATACGGTTGAAAATGAAATGTTTACTCATAATAAACACATTAGAGAAGTTTTGAGAAAAAATATATTTTTTGTCTTTTAGTGAATTTATTAAATAAATAAAATAATTAAATAATATTTTATTATTTAAAATCAGAAATCATGTTTTTAGGAAAAAATTTAAGTATAAACTTTTTACGAAATTTCGACATGACCCGTACGTTTATACAATATTTTCCAAGGTTTCAAACCTTATTTTCAACAATTTTTCACAAATTCGACATTTTTCGACAAAATTCCAAAATCTCAATCTTTAACGCTTACCAACACTTTTTCCGCAAAATATCATTCAATATCACTTCGTAAATACATTTCCACTTTTAAAAGTCCGTCAACATTCTCATAACCACTAAATATCGCTTATTGGGCTTTAAGGCCCAATAAAGGTCCATTAGGACATTTATAAGTCAAAAATATAATCCAAGTCCAAAACCAAGGTCTATTTACATATATAAGTATATACTTATAAGTAGAAAATAATACGGACCACAATAAGCCCTCCCATTAAGCCACGACTTAAATAGACTTATTGGGCCGTGAGTCCAATAGCTCAAAAATACGTATATTAAGCTTGAAAATAAGCTAATAAGCTACGTATCATATTTGGTTACTATCAGAATACAAAAATAATCAAAATCACTTTCCTAGTGATTTTGGGAAGTGGTTCGTGGCATATAAGCCCAAAATAAGCTAAGAAATAACTTAAAAATAAGCTCGAATAAGCTATACAAGCTACTATCAAAAATAAGCATTCTAGCATCATATATTATTCAACCATCACGACCACAACATCAAAACTACAAAAACCCTCTTTTTCCTTTTTATTTCACACTAACCAAACACCTCTTTTTTCTTTCTTTTCGCTTCTGAAAATTAATTTTTACAACAATCAACTTGTACAACTAACATCTATGCATCAAAATAAACCCAAAAGGACAAATGAAATTTAAATTTGAAAACTTACAAGAAAATCTTCAAAAATGTATATTTTGACACGAACCGGACAACCCAAACGTTGTTTAATGAATACCCAAACACTCGTATCAACCCGGAATATCACGTTCTCGATCAAAGTTAGAATTTTTATGGTGGTTTTGGTGGTTTAGGGGCGGACGACCAAACACATACACACTTGAGTGTGTGTTGTATTTTTTTGAAAATGAAAATGGAATTATGAGAAAATGAGGAGTGATAAGCATCTAAATGTACCAT
>BQNB010121998.1:0-20360 GCA_026074375.1 Tanacetum coccineum
TTGAAATATTGACACAGCTTTTGGGTTTAAGGTCAAACCTACGAGCTCACCAACATTATTGTTGACGTTTTCGAGTATCATTTTTAGATGTGTCAAATCAAAGGTATGTGAATGGTATTAGACGAGAAAAGATGTAACCCAAGGGGACTGGGTCGAGATGGTCATGATTACAGTATTTTGTCAAGATTTTAACTTGTAAAGTTTTTGTAAACTCAAGTTTCATGAATGTAAATTATAAAGTGTATGATCTTGTATCTTGTGCGATGAATGGTATCGTCGCATCCCGTGTTTCCGCCACTGACGGGGTGTGACGGATTGGTATAAGAGCCAAAGTTATAGAGAATGCTGATTTTTATAAAATAAAAAGCGCAACTATAGCCGGAAAGTAAAGTCTATTTTTAGTAAAACCTCGAACATGGAAAAAGTCAAATAACCCGAGCAGTTCATGGTATTTTTCCTAAATTACGCATAGCCTGATCAACTATGCTTAATTCAAGAAGGACTATGAAATGATGGGGTTAGTTTTCTAAAAGTTATGTTAGAGGAGGGAAGGGATGTGTGAGTAATGTGACCACCTGAAAATGATAGGATGTAAAGTGATAAGAACACTTGCGAATGTTGAGATTGAGATTATGTTGATTTTAGGATTGTCATGCTGCCTTAGTAGTAGTAGTGTGCGATGCCTAGAGAGTATAAGTAAAAATTGTCGCAGGTAGCGATGATTGATTTATTGATGTTGGCCATGCTTGCCTTAGAGTAGTGCGTGTTGCCTTGAGAATTTTGTGGATAGTCGCAAGTAGCGACGTGACTTGAGAATATGCTTTTGTGGATTATGTGTTTTATGTGTTGACCAGTTGTGCCTGTTCGGTATTAAACCTGGTCGGAGATTATTCATTGTTCGTATTCTTCCTGATATATTTAATATATATATAAGGATATATAAGGATATATATATATATATAATTTAAAAAAAAAAAAAACTAAAAAATATAATATATATATAATAATATATATATATAATATATATATATTATAATATTATAATACGCACGAACCGTCTAATTTCAAATGATATAAAATTTGGGTATATGTAAGCATAATGATGCTGATAATTTAGATAATAATATTTTATACTTATACCCTTTTATCATGTTATCACAGGATGTCTACCCCTAGTGTTTTGTTGTCCCGAGTAAAGAAGATATTCCACCCAGGCTGTTGGACTCCAGAGCTCCGGAGTGCCCTACAACTTCACGAGGATCCCTATGACCATAAGGCAAGTCTTCTTTTGGATGAGACGGACATTGATTCGAGCCTTTTCGAGGCCTCCCATTAATACTGAGACACCCTGCAGGATGTCTACCCTAGTGTTTGTTAACCCAGAGAGTTCCACCCAGGCTGACGGAGCTCAGAGCTCCGGAGTGCCCGTACCACTTCATGAGGATCCCTATGAGCCATAAGGCAGGCTTATTTGGATGAGACGGACACTGATTTCGAGCCTTTCGAGGACCCCATTAATACTGAGACACCTGAGTCACCCCTCACTATAGCACCACCTATATCACCATCTGAGAGTGCACCACCCATTTTGGTTCCCATTCTCCGTAGAACCGCATGTATGGCTGTGCGCGTTCCACCTATGATGTCATCGGGCCTCTCTGCCAGTATGGCAGAGGTGGCAGCTATATCAGAGTTCGCATTCCGTAAGAGGTTTAGGTCCTCTTACGAGAGTTCACCATCTTTGTCACCGCCATACCTTCCTTTACGGAAGCGTTATCGAGGTACGTCTGAGTTAGTAGAGGAGAGTGAGGAGGATGATGATAAGGAGATAGAGGAGAGTATGGATTCTGACAGTGTGAGTGAGGACATAGAGGACGGGGGCCTTACTACAGAGGATGAGGATCCTGCTGCGGGGGACGAGGGTCTTACTGCGGGGGTCGAGGTCCCCGGTGTGGATGATAAGAGTTATAGTTTAGACGACGAGGGTCATGGTGTAGAGAGTGATGGACTTAGTTTAGAGGAGGAGGAGGAGGCTGTACCTGGGGGTCAGCAGCAGGCAGCTCCGATTGTGGGGACAGCTATGAGCGCACCTTTAGGACTTGGGTATGGAGCGTTGAGGCACCGAGAGTTAACGTTAGAGGAGGATCATGTATACAGTACGTTTGAGGTCGGACAGGGTTCTGGATCTGCACCAGAGTCTGAGAGACCTGAGAGAGTGTCGACATCTAGACAACCCACACTCACCACATGGACAGACCCGGAGGACGGTATGGTCTATATTGATGTTCATGCTTACCCACCACCAGCACCACCTGTACAGACACCACCTTCACCCGAGTGGACATCTGGTTCACTTCTTATTTCTCCATTACCCATTTCATCACCGTTGACTGTACCATCTCCTGTAGCTACACCCGCTGCAGTTGAGACTGAGGGATTTTTGACTGAGCTGGGAGCTCAAGTCGAGATGCAAGAGGGATTGATTCGTGATCATGCAGTACGATTGGAGGAGCTATCGCCTGCTCTGTTTGAGAGGTACGATAAGGACATAGGAGAGTTATTTACCAGGTCGAGGGCGGTTAGGGATGAGATTTTCTCTCAGAGGTACCGATTTAGGAGTCTAGAGTACGAGCAGGAGCAGGTCGTAGTGACATTTAGAGAGATATGAAGACCAGTGTTAGCCCTAGAGTCATGGGCAGGTCAGACGGATACACAGAAAGCAGATTTGTGGCATGCCATCAGTGATGTGCAGGGAGAGAACCGAGATTTGCGGATACAACTTGTTGAGGAGAGACGTGCGCGATTAGAGTTGGCCGAGGTTGTTGACAGTATTAGGAGAGGGCAGGAGCCCAGAGGAGATGCGTAGGATATACGAGGTTTGGGTTAGTAGTTTATGTGTATATCACTAAACCGAGTAGCATCGGTTAGTATCAGTTATGCTTAGAAAAGTTTCTTTTTGTATTGGTGGTTATGGCGAATCATTCTAGTTATTAGGTGATTTGTATTTAAACCGTTTCGTATTAGTGAAGGAAATTTTGTTCGATCTTCGTGGATAGCAGTATTTTGTGTTGTTTCGTGTTAGTTTGAGAGCTCAGTTTTGCCCGTGTGTGAGTGCGTTGCGATTGGTTGCTCGTGATAGACCGGATACCCACTTCCTTACTAGGATTTGGCGTACGATGTAGTTAGTATATTTTGTAAGTTCGAAATATACTCAGGCTGATCGATTTTACCATCTTGTTAGGAGATATAATAGGAAGGTAATAAATCGTGGATGGTCATGGGGAGTATCGGAAAGAGTTGTGATGATCAATTGGGAAACCTGATCAAACTTTTGACTGTGTGAGCTTTTGGGAGGTATCTTGACCTACCTAAGTGAAGTGAGATTTAAGACACCCGTTGAGTAGGATTAATTTGGAATTTTTTTATTAAAGCGTGTAATGATGTGGTTTAGATTTTAGGACGGCTTCCCTAGAAGGGTAAAGCCGGGATTGTTTGACCAAGTAAGGTTTACTTGGGGATTTTGGGTAGGTAGAGTATGAGTCGTATTGTATAGGACGTATACCCCGTAGGGTTAGTTCCGTTGGAAGAATAACCGGAAGGATTTGGCAATGCCAATTCTGATAAATTTTCTCGTCACGTCGAGGACGGGATAGTATCCTGACACCCGACTAAGGCAGTGAGACCTAAGTTTGAGAAATTGTAAATAAGAGATGGCCTAAGAGGCTATTGTAATTTTGAGATCGGGTATGGATTGACCGTGAGAAAGTGTAAAGTTTGGACTGTGGAAAGACTTAGTCTTTAGAGGGATAGTAAGAAACCTCGCATGAAAAGACTAAATTCTAGTGATTAATGTGATTCTTTGAGGAATGGAATTTCCTGTTAGTGTTTTGAGTTGATAATTTGAGTTTGAATTTCGGGGGTGCGAAAATTCTTTTAAGGGGGCGAGACTACTTGTGATAACCGTAATAATTCCAGGGTGAAAGGTATATACAAATATTATAAGTTATGTATTTTGAAGTCTTTCGATCTTGTCAGTTTTCTTGATGAAAGCTAAAAAGTTGACTTCTGTTGGCTATTTTTGCGTAAAACGGTTTGTGTTTAACCGAGAATTTGATGGAGTTTTGAGTTCGTAAATGAATCACTTTTGATTCGTTTTTTCTGTTTTAGAGTGGTTTTGGAATTTTCTGTGCTTTCCGGGAAGTTTTCCCGCGTTTAGCGAAAAATCGTCACGTAGCGCGTACCGACACGACAATTTATTTGAGTGTGGAGATTTAATGAAGTTGGGAATGTGTTAATGGGTTATTTATTAAAATAAATTCATAATAATGAAATAACATTGAATTAAAACGTAAATTGTGAGTGTGAGACTGGGAAGTTATCAGAAAAACGGTTGTTTTCGTGAATTTCGGTAAAAGACTGTAACAGTCGTAAAAAGGTGAAATTTTGGGTGAATATAAGTTGTCAAGCTATATTTTGGATTTGAAGCATTTTTTAAATGGATAAGCGTGTTCGGTTAAGTTTTGTCAAAAATTCATGTTTTTGGTCCGGAGTCGGCCGATAACGGCTCAAAATGGATTTTTTGTGCAATTTAATATGATAGGTGTCGTATGAATAACCTAAGTTTATGGAAAAATGATTTAAACGCATGAAATAATTGGATAAACTAAGTTTGGTTGAACGTTTAAATAGAAAAAAAATGAGTTTTAAGCGCAATCCCGACACGAAAAAAAGAACCCGAGCTCCCTTGGATACCCTTTGGACGTGTACAAGGGGGAGGGGACAACAAGGCTAAAATTTAGATTGGTTTGTATACCCTTAGTACATAAACATTTCAATTACCACCATTTCACACACATACATGCACATTCTAAATTTTGAACAAAAAACAAAATAATCCCTCTCCCTTTCTTCCTTTTATTTTCGTCGAGCACAAGAAACACAAGAAACATTTAGGTTTGAAGATTTATCAAGAACGGGGTTAAAAAGATCGATAGTGGGTTAATATTGGTTAAACGCAAGTTGATAGATAATGATTATGGGTCCTATTCCTTTCGAGCTCTACACCGAAACCAATCACGCCATTTTGTAAGTTTTTCAAACATAAGAATTTTGATTGTTCCTTCTAACTTTATTATGATGAGTTATTAGTAGTTGTACAAGTTGATCATCAAAAAGGTCGGGTCTTGATATTGAAAAAGGTATGAAAAGGGTGTTTGTTTGCGTCGGCCTAGCAAAAGAAAAGAGACAAGATTTTTAAATTTGAATAAAGTGGTTGTTGTGGTAATTTTATATTTTATAAAAGTGCTAAAAAGGGGCTTATTTTGAAGTTTTGCTTATTCAATAAGCTAGGTTATAGCTTATTTGAGTTTATTTATTTTTGGCTTGGGCTTGGCCTAATAAGGGTCCGTTTGGTTGTATGGATTCGATGCCAAGGTGGGCTCGGCCCAGTTGGTTGTTGGTTTTTGATATTGGTTATTGGATTTGGATGTTGGATTTGGAGGTTGGACTTGGTTATTGGGTTTGGTTTTGGTTTCGGCTTATTTTTAGCTTATTTTGAGCTTATGATACGGCTTATTTTGATAAGCTTGTGGCTTATTTGATTTTCGGTTTATATACTAAGCTTATGGCTTATTTTTGGTTTTCGGCGTATATATTAAGCTTTTAGCTTATTTGGTTTCGAGCTATATAAAAAGCTTATGGCTAATATTCGATTTGGCTTAATGGGTTTAAGGCCCATTGGATTTTGGTTTATATTTTGAGCTTATGAAAAGAAGTGTGGACTAAGTTTTTTTTACTATCGGGCTAAGTATTAAAGACCATAATGGGCCATAAGGCCCAATAGCAAATAAATGGATTTGTGGACTTTATAAATGGACTAAAGAAATTATGTTGGACTAAGAGAGATTTTGTTGGACTTGTCGGATGTAAAGGTGTTATGTTGCTATGGTTTGATAAAACGTGTTAAAGGTATTGATATTGTGTTTGTCGAAAAACGTCGGGTTTGTGAAAAAGTGTTTTAGATTAAGGTTTAAGACCTTGGAAGAAGTCATAAAGGCGTACGGGTCATGCCGAATTTTTAAAAGAAATTTATACTTAGAAACGTTGTTTAAAAAGGGAAATTTTCGAGGATTTTATTAATAAAAAGTCATTTTACTCGAGAATTTAATGCAAAGTAAAATATATTTTTCCCAAAATCTTTTTCTTAAACATTTAATATTTATAGTCGTTGCGTCGATTTTAATTAAAGAAATGAAGGGTGAATCTTAAGGAAGATTAAGTGTCGAGGTAAAAGATATTGGTCATGGACGTATTAAAGAAACGAGATGTTGTAATTACCTTGTTAGCCCGATAATAAGACAAAAATAATAATAAAATATTATTATTTTTATTTAAATTATTAAATACTTATATATATATATATATATATATATATATATATATATATATATTCGGCAAGTTATTAATTTAGTGACCGAGACCTAATATAATTATGAACGAACTTCCATTGTTCGACTTAATATTTTGAGGCTAACATATATATATATATTTGTATCGATTACGAAAATGTGGATTATTTATCCGTGGCTTTGGAGTTTTTACTCATTTCTTTTTCGTCAGATTTCCGCGGAGTATTTTGGTCGATTGTATCGTTCAACGATTTAAGGTGTTTGAGTTGTATTGTATTGATGTCGCACTTTGCCTAAGTGTTTTTGAGTCATTTTCGCGTAATTACCACACAACCATAATATGAGATAAAGTTTTGATAACGAGAGAAAGTCTTGGTAATAAGACGATGATTTTTGTAATGAGTTAACGGTATGAGATAACCAGTTTGGAATGATATGAATTTGAAATGGGATTTTGGGATGAAAATGAGGATTTTGCGCGAGTAAAGACGAAGACTTTTACAATAAGATAATTTTGTTCGAGTATTGATATAGTGAGTATATATTAGGTCATTTTCGGGTAGATTGTGCGCTTGTGTAGAGATTGATTGTGTTCTGCCTTATTTGAGATTGTGCGGTTACTTTTGATTGCTGATTGAGGTGAGTTCTCGTAGCCTTACTTTTTTACTGTTTTTCCGTTAGGGGAAAATGATACTCAAATGTGTTTTGAAATGTTTTTGAAGTGATTTGTGCGAAATGTGGTTTTGTTTTTGGGACAAGATATGTGCTTATGACTCCTATGTGAATATTATGTGATGCATGATTGTTTGGGTCGGATGGGTACGCCTACCCAGTGTTTGTGAGATTATTGGATCGGATGGGTACGCCTACTCAGAATTTGTGTGATTATTGGAGCGGATGGGTACGCCTACCCAGGTTTGTATGTGGTCCTGCCCTAATTTTAGTGCTCCAGGTGGTAGGCCCTTTAGGTGCGTAAGTGACATATGGTTATTGATTAGCGGTGATGCTAAGGTTGTTTGCATATATTCACTGTCATATAGCACTATTGTCCACTATTAAAATATTGGCATAGCTTTTGGGTTTAAGGTCAAACCTACGAGCTCATCAACATTATTATTGACATTTTCGAGTATCATTTTCAGGTGTGTCAAATCAAAGGTATATGAATGGTATTGGTTGAGCAAAGATGTAACCCAAGGGAACTGGGTCGAGGTGGGTTTTGATTATTTGGTTTTGTCAAGTTTTAACTTGTAAAATTTATGTAAATCCAAGTTTCGTTATTATAAATTATAAAGTGTATGATCTTGTATCTTGTGCGATGAACGGTATCGTCGCATCCTGTGTTTTTGCCACTGACGGGGTGTGACAGATTGGTATCAAAGCCAAGGTTGTAGAGAATGCCAGTTTTTATAAAATAAAATAAAAAGCGCAACTATAACCGAAAAGTGAAGTCTATTTTTAGTAAAACCTCGAACATGGTGAAAGTCAAAATAAATCGAGCAGTTCATGGTATTTTTCCTGAATTACTCATAACCTGGTTAACTATGCTTAATTCAGGAAGGACTATGAAATGATGGGGTTAGTTTCCTAAAGTTATGTTAGAGGAGGGAAGGGAAGTGTGAGTAACGTGACCACCTGAAAATGATAGGATGTAAAGTGATGAGAACACTTGCGAGTGTTAAGATTGAGATTATGTTAATTTTAGGATTGCCATGCTGCCTTAGTAGTAGTAGTGTGCGATGCCTCGAGAGTGTAAGTAAAAAAATATTCGCGGATAGCGATGATTGACTGATTGATTGATGTTGGCCATGCTTGCTTTAGTGTAGTGCGTGTTGCCTTGAATTTTTTTTTTTTGGATAGTCGCAGGTAGCGACATGATTTGAGAATATGCTTTTGTGGATTATATGTTTTATGTGTTGACTGGTTGTGCCTGTTCGGTATCGTACCTGGTCAGTGATTATTCATTGTTCGTATTTTTCCCGATATATTTAATATATATATAAGGATATATATATATGTATATATATAGTTACGAACGTCTAATTTCAAACGCTATAATGATTTGTATATGTAAGCATAATGATGTTGATAATTTGGATAATAATATTTTATACTTATACCCTTTTATCGTGTTATCATAGGATGTCTACCCCAGTGATTGTTGACCCAGAGAGTTCCACCCAGGCTGACGGAGCTCAGAGCTCCTGAGTGCCCGTACCATTTCCTAAGGATCCCTATGAGGCCATTAGGCAGGCTTATTTGGATGGGACGGACACAGAGTCCGAGCCTTTCGAGGACCCTATTGATACTAAGACACTTGAGTCACCCCTCACTGTAGCACCAGCTACATCACTACCTGAGAGTACTCCACCCACTTTGGTTCCTATTCTCCGCAGGACTGCACGTATAGCTGTGCACGTTCCACCTACAATGTCATCGGGCCTCTCAGCCTGTATGGTAGAGGTGTCAGCTATGTCTAAGTCCGTGTTCCGTAAGAGGTTTAGGTCCTCTTACTAGAGTTCATCGTCTTTGTCACAGAATCATTATCGGGGTATGTCTGAGTTTGTAGACAATAGTGAGGAGGATGATGATGAGGAGGATGAGGAGATAGAGGAGAGTTTGGATTCAGATAGTGTGAGCGAGGACGCAGAGGATGAAGGTCCTACCGTAGAGGATGAGGATCCTGCTGCGGGCGACGAGGGTCTTGCTGCGGGGTCGAGGGCCCTAGTACGGATGATAAGAGTTATGGTTTAGATGATGAGAGTTATGGTATGGATGATGAGAGTCGTAGTTTAAACGACGAGGGTCATAGTGTAGAGAGTGATGGACTTAGTTTAGAGGAGGAGGAGGCTGTACCTGGGGGTCAACAGGAGGCAGCTCCGGTTGTGAGGACAGCTGTGAGCGCGACTTTAGAACTTGGGTATGGAGTGTTGAGGCGCCGAGAGTTAGAGTTAGAGGAGGATCATGTATACAGTACGTTTGAGGTCGGACAGGGTTTTGGATCTACACCAGAGTTCGAGAGACTCGAGAGGGTGTCGGCAGCTAGACAGCCCACACTCACCACATGGACAGACCCGGAGGACGGTATGGTTTATATTGATGTTCCTGCTTACCCACCACCACCAGCACCTGTACAAACACCACCTTCACCTGAGTGGACGTCTGGTTTACTTCCCATTTCTCCATCACCTTATGTTGTTCCTTTACCTGTTTCATCAGCCGAGACTGAGGGATTTTTGACCGAGCTGGGAGCTCAAGTCCAGATGCAAGGGGGATTGATTCGTGATCATGCAATACGATTAGAGGAGCTATCGTCTGCTCTGTTCAAGAGGTACGGTAGAGACATAAGAGAGTTATTTACTAGGTCGGGGCTGTTAGGGATGAGATTTTCTCCTAGAGGTATCGGTTTAGGAGTCTAGAGTACGAGCAGGAGAACGTCGCAACAACATTTGGAGTGATATGGAGACCAGTGTTAGCCCTGGAGTCGTGGGAAGGTCAGACGGATGCACAGAGAGCAGCTCTGTGGCATGCCATTAGTGATATGCAGGTAGAGAACCAAGATTTGCGGTTACAGCTTGCTAAGGAGAGACGTGCGCGATTAGAGTTGGCTGAGGTTGTTGGTAGTATGAGGAGAGGGCAGGAGCCCAGAGGAGATGCGTAGGGTATATGAGGTTTGGATTAGTAATTTGTGTATATCACTAAACCGGGTAGCATCGGTTAGTGTCGGTTATGATTAGAAAAGTTTCTTTTTGTATTGGGAGTTATGACGAATCATTTTAGTCATTAGGTGATTTGTATTGAAATCGATTCGTGATAGTAAAGGAAAAATTATGTTCGATATTTATGGATAGCAGTATTTTGTGTTGTTTCGTGTTAGTTTGAGAGCGCAGTTTCGACCGTGTGGGAGTGCGTTGCGATTGGTTGCTCATGATAGATCGGATACCCACTTCCTTATTAGGAATTGGCGTACGATGTTGTTAGTATATTTTCTAAGATCAAAATGTATTCGGGCAAATCGATTATACCGTCTTGTTAGGAAAGCTAATAGGAAGGTAATAGATAGTGAATGGTTACATAGAGTATTGGAAAGAGTTGTGGTGATCAGTTAGGAAATCTGATCATACTCTTTATTGTGTAAGCTTTTGAGAGGTATTTTGACCTACCTAAGTGATGTAAGGTATAAGACACTCGTGGAGTAGGATTGATTTGGAAAAGTTTAAGGTGAATAATGATGTGGTTTAGATTATGAAACGGCCTTCCAAGAAAGGTAGAGCCGGGATTGTTTGACCAAGTAAGGTTTACTTGGGGATTTTGAGTAAGTAAGTTTTGGTACAGAACCATGGGTGTTCTTGAGAAACTAGAGCACGAGTCGTGTTGTGTAGGACGTATACCCTGTAGGGTTAGTCCCGTTGGTTGGATAACCGGAAAGATTTGGCAATGCCAATTCTAATATATTTGTCATCACGTCGAGGACTGGATCGTATCCTGACACCCAATTGAGACAGTGTGACCTAAGTGTGAGAAATTCTGAATCTAAGAGATAGTATGAGAGGTTATCGTGGTATTGTAAATGAATATGGATTGACCATGAGAAAGTGTAGAGTTTGGAATGTGGAAAGACTTAGTCTTTAGAGGGATCGTAAGAAACCTCGCTTGAAAAGACTAAATCCAAGTGATTGGTGTGATTCTTTAAGGAATGGAATTTCCTGTTAGTGTTGTGAATTGATGAATTGAGTTGAATTTCAAGGGGAAATTCCTTTAAGGGGGCGAGACTGTGATAACCGGTAAAATTTCCAGGGTTAAGTATTATAAAAAATTATAGTTTTATATTTTGAAGTCTTTCGATCTTGTTAGTTTTCCTGATGAAAGCTGAGAAGTTGACTTCTATTGACTATTTGGCGTAAAAGCGGTTTCAGTTTAACCAGGAGTTTGATGAAGTTTTGAGTTCATGAATGAATCACTCTTGATTCGTTTTTCTGTTTTAAAGTGGTTTTGAGGTTTTTAGTGCTTTCCGAGAAGTTTTCCCGTGTTTAGTGAGAAATCGTCATGCAGCGCATACTGGTACAACAGTTTATTCGAGTGTGGAGATTTTATGAAGTTGGGAATGTGTTAACGGGTTTAATTATTTAATAAATTCATAATGATATGATAACGTGGTTTAAAACATAAATTGTGAGTGTGAGATTTGAAAGTTATCAGAAACACGGTTGTTTTCGTAAAATTCGATAAAAGACTGTAACGGTCATAAAAAGGTAAAATTTTGGTTGAATATAAGTTGTTAAGCCTTATTTTGTGGTTTGAAGTTTTTTTAAATAGATGAGCGAGGTTCGGTTGAGTTTTGTCAAAAATTCATGTTTTCGGTCCGGAGTCGGCCGATAACGGCTCAAAATGAATTTTTGTAGCAATTTAATATGATAAGTGTCGTGTGAATAACCTAGGTTTATGGAAAAATGATTTTAAACGCAATGGAAATGATAACTAAGTTTGGGTGACGTTTTAAATAGATGAATATTGAGTTTTTAAGTGATCCCGACACAAAAAGGAAGACCCGAGACCCTCCCTAGGATCCAATCGGTCAAAAGAAGTCAAGAGAGACAAGATGGATATTTTTAAGCGAACATGTACCCCTTAGTACCCATATTCCACCACCTTATCTTAATTCTCATTCATGCACCTCATTTTGAAAATCAAAAACACAAAACTCTTTTTTTTTCTATATCCGGCCGAACCACAAGGGAGAAGAAAAAGAAAGATTTTGAAGATTTTGCCAAGAACACGGGTTAAGATTTTATTATTGGGTTTATAGCTAATATTTCAGGGTTTGTTGAAAACAAAGTATTAGTCCTATTCCGCGCCCGTCTCGATCGAACCAAGCTCGATCCAAACAAGTAAGTTTTTATAAAACTTGAATTAAGTTGTACTTTTAGTTATTGTGGTGATGTCTAAACGCTAGTTGTACAAGTTGAGCGTCAAAAAAGAATCATACTTGAAAGCAAAAAATACAAAAAAGAGTGTTTATGCGTCGGCTTATAAAAGAAAGGAAGGAAAAGGGTTTTGAGTTTAAATAAAATGGTTGTTGTGGTAATTTTTCATTTTTGGTAAAAGTGCTTATAAGGGCTTATTTTGAGGCTACGCTTATTTAATAAGCTAAAAGTAGCTTATTTGATTTCGGATAAGGGTATGTTGGGCTCGTCCGGGACCCCCCCCCCCCCACCCCCCCCCCCCCCCCCGCCCCCCCCCCCCCCCCCCCGACGAGAAATGGTGGTTTGGGTCCGGCCCAACTAGAGTGCGTTTGGTTTGATACCGGCCCAACAAGGGTGTGTTTGGTTGGTTTTGACCCAACAAGGGTCCGTTTGGTTGGTTTCGGCCCAACTAGGGTCCGTTTGGTTTCGGTTTGGGGTGCCAAAGTGGGCTCGGCCCAATTGATTTTGGCTTATTGATTTTGGATTTATGGTTTTCGGCCTATAAGCTTATAGCTTAATGAATTTTGGCTTATTCGGTTTTAGCTTATTTTGATTTCGGCTTATTTGAGCTTATATATATATATATATTCGGCGTATTTTGAAGGTTATGGCTTATTGTTGGGTTACCGGCTTATATATATATAGATAATAATATAAGCTTATAGCCTATTGATTCGGCTTAATGGGCTTAAGGCTCATTGGGTTTGATTTGTATTTTGGGGTTTATAAAAAGAAGTATGAAATAAATTTCATTATCGGGCTAAGCATTTAAAGCCATATTGACCCAAAAAAAAAAAAAAAAAAAAAAATAACAAAATATATAAGTATTGTGGACTTGTAAATGAACAAAAAAGTTTGTGTTGGACTAAAGAGGAGGATCTTTTTGTTGGACTTGTCCCATTTGAAGAGGTTATTTTGCCACGGTTTAATAAATCATGACAATGGTATTGATATTGTATTTGTCGGAAAACGTCGGATTTGTGAAAATTGTTTTAGATTAAGGTTTAATACCTTGGAAAAGTCATAAAGACGTGCGGGTCATGCCGAATTTTTGAAAGGATTATATACTTATAGTTTTGCTAAAAAGAGATAAAAAATTTAATGTTTTAACAATAAATGGTTATTTAACTTGAAAATTTAATACAATGCGAAAGATGTAATTTCTCGAAACTTTTCTTAAATATTTACTATTTATAACCGTTGTGTCAATTTTTAATTGAGGAAATGGAAGGGTGAATCTTAAGGAAGAATAAGTGTTGTGGTGAAAGCCTTTGGACATATTGAAAGACGAGATGTTGTAACTACCCCGTTAGCCCGATAAAAGAACAAAAAAAAAAAAAAGAAAAAAAATAAAATAAAAAAAAAAAAAAAAAAAAAAAAAAAAAAAAAAAAAAAAAAAAAAAAAATAAAAAAAAATACAAAAAAATAAAAAAAGAAAGTGAATTGATGCAATTTACCATTAACACACGTAATAACAAAATATAATATAGAAAATTACCAAACTACCCTTGAGGACAAAAGTAGTAAGGAAAATTCTCACAAATATATATAATAATACGTATATTTACCGGTAAGTGATTACCGGGTCGTATTCCTCGAAGATTTATGAAATTGAGACCACGTTTGTTGTTTGGACAATGATTTGAATCAGTTCAAAGATGGCTTGTTTCCTAAAATCCTAAAAGTGAGCAAATTAAAGGACAATTAAACTAAACTTTAATAACGGGAAATTAAACTTTAACTAAAAACGCAAAACGAGAACCCTAAACGGTGATTAAAAACCCTAAATTTCCAAAATTAAACCTAAAATGAAATTTTCTCTTTTATTAGACTCTAATTGACTAAAAAGTAAGTTAAAGAAAACTAGAACAAAAACGGAGTTGAAATGAGCTTAAAAACACGAAAAACGTGAACGGAAACGAATCCCGTTCTTTAAAAATTGAAATTTTGCAATTTTAACCCTACGAAAGCAAAACTATTTTTCCTAGGAACTATATGATTAAAGAAAATTTTCTAAAAAAGAATTATATTTTTTTTGATTATTTTTCTATTTTTTATGATTTTTTAAAGTTTTTAATAAAAATAAATGTTTAAAAATACTAAACTAATTATAAAAATTCTAAAAAAATTATTGAAAATAGCTTGAACTAAGAGGAATCTAATAAAAATAAGCTTGGTTACACAGCTTATCGAATAAGTTGTGTAATAAGCTTAAACAGCTTATTAAACTAAAATGGTAAAACGTATACAAATACTAAATTTTGTGAAACTATAACGAAAAAGACCCCAGAGCACGTTGGTAGTGAGTGTGTGTTGTGAGGTGTTTATAAAAGGTGAGGATGTTGAGGTCGGGGGTTCGAGCCTTGCTCACCCCCGATTTCCATCTTCCCTTTTTTTTTGAAAAACTTTAAAAAACAAAGTTGTAGACAAGCTAAAAATAAGCACTTTTACTAAAAGAAATTATTCTTGAAAAGCCCTAAATAAGCTGTAAAACAGCTGAAAACATGACAGATACTACTTAACTATATTTTTGGTTTTTTTAGAAAACTTTATAAGTTACAAAACTAAATAAGCTAACTACAAAGACAAATAAGCTACTAGTAACTTAAGCCTAACCTATTAAGCTAAATTGGATAGAAATAAAATCAAAAAGACAAGCCATAAGCTGAAATTAGCCAAAAAGCTCTTAAGCAATTCTAAAAACCAAACAGCCAAACACCAAACTTGAGCTTATTTTTAAGTAAGCTAATGGAAGATTGAAGAAATGAAACTTATACCTACTGAAAGCTAATACTAAAAGCTACTTAAAAATGCATTCAAAAAGTATTTTGAAAATCAGTTGCTCAATCAAAAAGCTATATGAAAAAGCTAATGCAGACAGAATTAAGAATTTTTTGGTCTTTTGGAATTTTTATGAAAAAGAAAAAGGACAGTTTAGCAGACCTAATTTATATAAGCAAACAAACTTTTTAAACAAAATTAAGACTTAAGCTATCTAGATTACCCTATAAACTAATACAGTTTGAGATTTGAAATGCTAAAACTACTTTTTACTAGCTGAAATTGAAGATTAAAAATGACTAAAATGGCTGTTTTGCTATCTGATGCAGTTGACACTCAAATGACCAAATCAAAACTATAACAAATGCAAGCTAAATGACACTTGATTCTACACTATTCAAACAACAAGACAAAGTGAAATTGGACAATAATGAGCAACTAGAAAATTATTAAGCTGAAAATGCAAACTAGACTTAGCAGATTCAAATTATAGATTAGGAAACTTATGAAAACATGATTAAACTAACAAACTAACTAGAAATCAAACTTAGTATCCTAAAAATGAAGATCAAATCCAAGTTTACAAGCATTATCCGTACCTACACAATCACAAAGACAAAACAAGCAATATACAAGCATTTTATGCATAATTTTATCTTTTTAAGAGACATTTTTAATATGGAAAGGATATGTGATTTCTCACATATCAGTGATAATAAAATATTATTATTTTTACTTAAATTATTAAATCCTTATATATAAAGAGTATATATAAATATAATATATATATATATATATATAATATATATATAAATATAAATATATAATAAAATATATATATAATTTATATTATTTATATATAATCTTAAAATAAGAAGGATAAGAAGTAACTATAACCGCATATCCGAGATGCACCGACTTAAATTAGATGCATCTCTATAATCTTAGATGCATTATAACGCATCATAATGTGTTTTCTAACTTTTAATTAGATGCATATACGTATATTAGATGCATTTTATTTTTTTGTTCCTCTGCACGTGCCGAAATCGTCAAAATCAATTTGCACCATCTACACATCAAGTTAACGTTCGAAACTCAAAATGGTGCATCTAAATGAATAGAAATGCATCTAATGCAAGTCGTTGCATCTCAAATGTGTGATTTTAGTCACTTCTCACCACTTCTTATTTTAATTTACTTCTCACTGGATCCTTACTATATATATATATATATATATATATATATATATATATATATAGCATATGGATTACGAAGGTGCGGATTAATTGTCTTCAACTTTTGAGCTCTTGCTCATTTCTTTTCGTCAGTTTTTCGCGGAGTATTTTGGTCGATTGTATCGTTCGGAAATTTGAGGTGTTGAGCTTGTTGTATTGATGTCACACTTTGCCCAAGTGTTTTTGAGTCGTTTACCACACAACCATACTATGAGATAAAGTGTTGATAATGAGATAAAGTCTTGGTAATAAGACGATGGTTTTTGTAAGAAATTAAAGATTTGAGGTAACGAGTTAGAATGATATGAAATTGGAAATGGGTTTTTGGGATAAAAATGAGGATTTTGCGTAAGTTAAGGTGAACACTTGTATAATAAGAGAATTTTGTACGAGTATTGATTTTGAGTGTTAAATAGGTCGTTGCCGAGTACATTGTGTCCCATGCGTAGAGATTGTGTGTTCGCTTTATTTGGAGATGTGTGGTTTTGCTTTGATTGCTGATTAAGGTGAGTCTCGTAGCCCCTACTTTTTAACTATTTTTCCTTGGGGGAAAATGATACTCAAATGTGTTTTGAAATGTTTTGAATTTGATCTGTGCGAAATGTGGTTTTGTTTTTGGGACAAGATATGTGCTTATGACTGCTATGTGAATATTATGTGATGCATGATTATTGGATCGGATGGGTACGCCTACCTAATATTTGTGTGCTTATTGGAGCGGATGGGTACGCCTACCCAGGTTTGTGTGTGGTCCTGCCCTAATTTTAGTGCTCCAAATGGGTAGGCCCTTTTAGTCGAAAGTGACATATGGATATGATTAGCGGTTGTGGTTAAGGTTGTTTGCATATATTCACTGTTATATAGCACTATTGTCCACTGTTGAAATATTGGCACAACTTTTGGGTTTAAGGTCAAACCTACGAGCTCACCAACATTATTGTTGACGTTTTCGAGTATCATTTTTAGGTGTGTCAAATCAAAGGTATGTGAATGGTATTTGGAAGAGAAAAAATGTAACCCGAGGGGAACTAGGTTGAGATGGTCATGATTGTTGTATTTTGTTAAAGTTTTTAACCAGTAAAGTTTTTGTAAACTCAAGTTCATGAATGTAAAGTATAAAGTGTATGATCTTGTATCTTGTGCGATGAATGGTATCGTCACATCCTGAGTTTCAGCCACTAACTGGGTGTGACAGATTAGTTATTAGAGCCAAGGTTATAGAGAATGCTTTAAAAAAAGAAGACGCAACTATAACCAAATTGAAGTTTTTAGTAAAACCTCGAACATGGCGAAAGTCAAATAACCCTAGCAGTTCATGGTGTGAGTAATGTGACCACCTGAAAATAATAGGATGTAAAGTGATAAGAACACTTGCGAGTGTTGAGATTGAGATTGTGTTGATTTTAGGATTGCCATGCTGCCTTATATATGTATATATATGTATGTATATATATGTATGTATATATATGTATGTATATATATGTATGTATATATATGTATATAGAGTAAGGATCAAATAAGAAGAATACTTATAATGAGAATGATAAGAAGAAACCACAACCATACATTTCAGATGCACCTACAAAAATGCATGCATCTCCCCTTAAAATTCTCCTTCCTATTTAAAATGTGTGGCTAAAAATTCTTCTTATTCTTCTCATTATACTTTTTCTTCTCACTTGATCCCTTCCCTGTATATATATATATATATATGTATATATATATAAGGATATATATATATATACGGTTACGAACGTCTAATTTCAAACGCTATAATGATTTGTATATGTAAGCATAATGATGCTGATAATTTAGATAATAATATTTTATACTTATACCCTTTTATCGTGTTATCATAGGATGTCTACCCCGGTGATTGTTGACCCAGAGAGTTCCACCCAGGCTGACGGAGCTCAAAGCTCTCGAGTGCCCGTACCATTTCCTGAGGATCCCTATGAGGCCATTAGGCAGGCTTATTTGGATAGGACGGACACAGAGTCCGAGCCTTTCGAGGACCCCATTGATACTAAGACACTTGAGTCACCCCTCACTGTAGCACCACCTATATCACTACCTGAGAGTAATCCACCCACTTTGGTTCCCATTCTCCGCAGGACCGCACGTATGGCTGTGCACGTTCCACCTGCGATGTCATCGGGCCTCTCTGCCAGTATGGCAGAGGTGGTAGCTATGTCTAAGTCCGTGTTCCGTAAGAGGTTTAGGTCCTCTTACTAGAGTTAACCGTCTTTGTCACAGAAGCATTATCGGGGTATGTCTGAGTTTGTGGACGATAGTGAGGAGGATGATGATGAGGAGGATGAGGAGATAGAGGAGAGTTTGGATTCTGACAGTGTGAGCGAGGACGCAGAGGACGAAGGTCCTATCGTAGAGGATGAGGATCCTGCTGCGGGGGACGAGGGTCTTGTTGCGGGGGTCGAGGGCCTTGGTACAGATGATAAGAGTTATGGTTTAGATGATGAGAGTCATGGTATGGATGATAAGAGTCGTAGTTTAAATGACGAGGGTCATAGTGTAGAGAGTGATGGACTTGGTTTAGATGAGGAGGAGGTTGTACCTGGGGGTCAACAGCAGGCAGCTCCGATTGTGGGGACAGTTGTGAGCGCGACTTTAGAACTTGGGTATGGAGTGTTGAGGCGCCGAGAGTTAGAGTTAGAGGAGGATCATGTATACAGTACGTTTGAGGTCGGACAGGGTTTTGGATCTACACCAGAGTTCGAGAGACTCGAGAGGGTGTCGGCAGCTAGACAACCCACACTCACCACATGGACAGACCCGGAGGACGGTATGGTTTATATTGATGTTCCTGCTTACCCACCACCACCAGCACCTGTACAAACACCACCTTCACCTGAGTGGACGTCTGGTTTACTTCCCATTTCTCCATCACCTTATGTTGTTCCTTTACCTGTTTCATCAGCCGAGACTGAGGGATTTTTGACCGAGCTGGGAGCTCAAGTCCAGATGCAAGGGGGATTGATTCGTGATCATGCAATACGATTAGAGGAGCTATCGTCTGCTCTGTTCAAGAGGTACGGTAGAGACATAAGAGAGTTATTTACTAGGTCGGGGCTGTTAGGGATGAGATTTTCTCCCAGAGGTATCGGTTTAGGAGTCTAGAGTACGAGCAGGAGAACGTCGCAACAACATTTGGAGTGATATGGAGACCAGTGTTAGCCCTGGAGTCGTGGGAAGGTCAGACGGATGCACAGAGAGCAGCTCTGTGGCATGCCATTAGTGATATGCAGGTAGAGAACCAAGATTTGCGGTTACAGCTTGCTAAGGAGAGACGTGCGCGATTAGAGTTGGCTGAGGTTGTTGGTAGTATGAGGAGAGGGCAGGAGCCCAGAGGAGATGCGTAGGGTATATGAGGTTTGGATTAGTAATTTGTGTATATCACTAAACCGGGTAGCATCGGTTAGTGTCGGTTATGATTAGAAAAGTTTCTTTTTGTATTGGGAGTTATGACGAATCATTTTAGTCATTAGGTGATTTGTATTGAAATCGATTCGTGATAGTAAAGGAAAAATTATGTTCGATATTTATGGATAGCAGTATTTTGTGTTGTTTCGTGTTAGTTTGAGAGCGCAGTTTCGACCGTGTGGGAGTGCGTTGCGATTGGTTGCTCATGATAGATCGGATACCCACTTCCTTATTAGGAATTGGCGTACGATGTTGTTAGTATATTTTGTAAGATCAAAATGTATTCGGGCAAATCGATTATACCGTCTTGTTAGGAAAGCTAATAGGAAGGTAATAGATAGTGAATGGTTACATAGAGTATTGGAAAGAGTTGTGGTGATCAGTTAGGAAATCTGATCATACTCTTTATTGTGTAAGCTTTTGAGAGGTATTTTGACCTACCTAAGTGATGTAAGGTATAAGACACTCGTGGAGTAGGATTGATTTGGAAAAGTTTAAGGTGAATAATGATGTGGTTTAGATTATGAAAC
>BQNB010121999.1:0-20360 GCA_026074375.1 Tanacetum coccineum
CTTGTGAACAAGTAATCATAGGATGAGTTTGAGGTTGATGGTTTTGGGCTAGTGTGGGGTTATGGGCTGAGGGTTGGGATTGGGCTGATTGTTGTTGTTGGGTCGTTGATGGTGGAGACGTAGTAGGTGATGGGGCCGGTTATTGTTGGGCCGTGGGTTAAGAGATGGGTGAGAAGGAGTTTGTTGTTGGGTCGGAGGTTGTTGGGTTTGTTTTTGGGCCAAGTTTTGTTGGGTTGGTATTTGGACTGAATGTAGTGGTGTAGTAGAAGGGGGGTTAGGTTGAGAGTGAATAATGTGGCGGGTAATAGGTGAGATATTAGGTTCAAGGAAAGTATATGATGGTGGATGAGCATGTGTAACACTACCATAAGGAAACTGAAGTTCATCAAAGGTAACGTGACGGGAAAGTATAACTTTATTGGTAGAAAGGTCAAGGCATCGATACCCCCAATGATACGCGGGATACCCTAAAAAGATACAAGGAGTGGCCCGAGGTGCAAGCTTATGTGGTGAATAAAGGTGTGGATAACAAAGATAACCAAAAATGCGGAGGCGAGAATAATCTGGTTGTTTGTTGAATAACTTAGTACATGGTATGTCATTTTGGATGGTAGATGAGGGAAGAATGTTTAGTAAATATGCAACCATATGTAGAGCCTCGGCCCCAAAATGATGGAGGAAGGTGGGCTTGAAAAAGAAGGGTGCGGATAACATTGTTAATGGTTCGGATCATCCATTCTGATTTTCTATTTTGTTGAGAGGTTTTGGGGCACGAGAACCGCATTTGAATGCCATTTTGGGAGAAAAAATTAAGTTGTTGTTGTCAAACTCACCCCCACGACCACATTGAAAAGCTGAAATATCACTTTTAAATTAATTATTCACATATGACCGAAAATGTAATAATTTTTGAAACATTTCAGATTTAGCGCGCAAAGAATAAATCCACAAATAATGCGAGTAATGATCAAGAAATAACACATAATACTTAAAACCACCATAACTAAAAATGGGAGAAGTCCAAATGTCATAATGAACAATCTCAAAAGAACGAGAAACAATAGAATTAGAACTAGAAAACGGAAATCGCACATGTTTTCCAAGCTGACATGCGTGACAAACATGTGGGGATTTATCTTTATTACAAGAAATAAATTGGCGAGAAACAAGAGAACGAAACACCTCTTCCCCGGGATGCCCGAGGCGTTGGTGCCACGTACTGAGACTCACAGAAAGCAAAGCATGAGGAGTGGAAGAAGGCGATGTAAATGGGTAAAGATCTCCCGCACTATCACATCTAAGGAGGATATGACGAGTTAAGAAATCCTTTACCGAGAAACCAAATGCATCGAATTCAACAATACAATTATTGTCTCTAGTGAATTGACGAACAAAAATAAGATTTTTGATGATATTAGGGGTGACCAAAACATTATGTAAGTATAAAAGACGATTAAGGGTAGGTAAGATGCTATGACCAGTGTTGGTAACATGTATGGATTTACCATCACCAACACAAACAGATGGATATATACATTTATTATAAACAATATTTAAATTACTTGTATGTGAATTAAGATGAGATGATGCATCTGTATCCATATTCCATGTCGGATCTCGATTAGCCATAGTACTAAAGGCATTGGGAAGCAAACACGGAACCGCGCCTAAAACGCCGCGCCTAAACGTAAACTGATGTGCTGATGTTTATTTTATTTTTTGATCGACAACAAAACAATCGATAGAAGCAGCCAACTTGTTTTTGTTTTCTTTGTCTGCTCCTCTTCACATGTCACAAGAAGATAGGTGTTGATGATGAATTGAACTCTTTGTACCTGCCTTTCTTTTTATCTTTTTTTTGTCAGTTACTAGATAGAAGAAGAGTTGAAGAGAAAAAGTTATGGAGATAAATTAGGAGACGATCGATTTTGCTTTTGATACCATATTGAATTGAATTGATTGATTGATTGATTAACACAAGATTACAATATATAATGTTTTATGATTATTTTAAAAGTGGGCTAGGCCCATAAGATAATAAAGCCCGAATGACAATATCAAATAAAATACATTTAACATTTAAAACCCTCATGATCATCTCACATAGGGGTGTGAATCGGGTCGGATCGGTCGGGTTCTGGTCAATCGGGTCGGGTCAATTCGGGTCAAAGCTCAAAAAAACCATACCCGAACCCGACCTTGTTTAAAACTCGGTTTACTCGGGTTCGGGTCAATTCGGGTTCGGGGCAACCCGAATTTAAGTAAAATGACAAAAAAATTTCTTTTTTTTACTTTTTTAAATACAAAATCTATTAATTTATATTGAAAAAAATTAAAAAAAAAATTTCGGGTCAATCAGGTTGACCCCAACCCGAGTTAGCCAAAACATTTCAACCCGAGACCCGACCCTATTAACCCGAATGACCCGAATAAATTTTTTGACCAGAATGACCCGACCCGAATAAATTCGGGTCGGGTCGGCTTTTTTGACACCCCTAATCTCACACATCTATATCGAAAATTTTTAAAAAAAATGGTCTCTGAACAACAAATCACCAAATTAGCTACCATGCCCTTGTTTCAATAGTGGACTTTGAGTAGTGGGCCCCGCAAGCTAAAAGAAATAAAGAATTCAGAATCTATGAAGGAAATGGTCCCACTGCAATATTGTAGCTGTTCCTTTGTCCAAAGTTCACCTGAACTGTCGGCAGTCTCTTTGCAGCGTCGGCAAATCTCGCAATATATATACAAATGTATTTTACATTTGTAATGTTGTTAAAAAAAAAATACTCAATTCATAAAATATAATATATCGCATTATATTATTAAAGCTACCCATAGACCAAACTAGGGGTGTAAACGAGACGAAACAACTCGCGAGTTACTCGAGATCGACTCGTAAACTGCTCGAAATCGACTCGATCTAAACGAGTCGAGCTCGAGCTACTCGAGTATATTTTCGAGTCGAGTTCGAGCTTCACTCGACTCGGCTCGTTTACACCAGCAAGACCAACTTAAAACCGAAGACACCATTAACATACCAACTTTCTTTTTCTACAACTACTTCATAACCAATTTGCTGCAACCGATGGTTGAGAACACCCTTTTTTTATTATTCTTTTTAAACACTAAAATTAAAATTTCACTAATAATAAATTATTAATAATTCAAACAAATAAAAAAAATTAAAAAAATTAAAAAGCTTAAACTAATAGCATAGATTATATTTCTCCTTGATATTTCGCTTTAGCTCTAATATCTTTTCGAGTTGTTTTCCAGTGAAATGGTCAATGACATGACGTCTTTGTCTTTTTTTTGCTCGTTGAAATAAAAACAACTTAGAGCCTCAGATGTCGTAACACGGTAACATCATTTTTTGGCTATCACATCAGCGCCACATTAGCATAACACCAACATCAACACCACTCCTCTAATCATAACACCACTCACCTCTTTATTTTCATAAAACCCCCTAAACAATTATTTCATTATTTTAACAAACTAACTATTTCATTCATAATTAAACATACAAATTACATTAAAAAAAATACATTACGAAATTAAAAAAAAAACTACTCGTCTTCGTCTTCGTCGTCCTCGTCACCCAAATCATTTTTCATTTTGTTTTTGATCAATTTTTTTTGCTTCTTGATCCAATAGGCGTCGTCTTCGTCCAAATCCTTGGTGCTAGTAGCTAGAAACCTCAACTCCTCCAACCGCATTAGTGTGCGGTCTTTTTCGGCTTGAGCTTCGAAAGCCCTTTCGGCGGCTTCCCGTTTCAGACGAAGCTCCTGCTCCATTAGCTCCCCGAATTGGGCCGACGCGCTACTTCCACCGGTGCTCGCCGTTGCGTCGGATTTGCTTTTCTTGGCGGGCCGTTGTTTGCCGGGCGGACGTGGTCGTGCATCGTGACCGAATAGATCCTCCTGGCTAGCCCCGGGGACGTCTCCGGTTAAGTCAACTTGTTCCGGTGCGTCCCATTTCGGGTGGAATCTCAAAACGGCCCAAGCATCTTCTTGAGAAAACGCGACCCCTCTATGCTCGTCACGGTAAATACTTTGAGCCCGTTTCAAATAATCCACATCGTTTTCGCCACTTTTCCCCAAACGTTTGGCCCGTTTGTACGCGGCGTTGAACTTTTGGCAATTGGCATTCAACGTATGCCATTTACTAGTCAACATATCCTTCGTACGGTTTTGAAATTTTTTCGAATTGAACTCGTTCAAAACCCGATACCAAAACGTCTCATGCTTTTGTGACCTTCCGACATTATTATCTTCGGAAACGGCCACGTAACATGTTGCAAGCAATTCTTCTTCGACCGGTAGCCAACGGCCCGCTGCTACCGGCTCTTGGGGCTCGTCTTCAACATTTTTTCCCCTTCGGGCTTTAGTTTTCTTGCGACCGCCTTTTTTTGGCGAATCGACTTGTTGAGGTTGAGTGAGTGTTTGGGAAGATTCTGAGTGGAATGATGGTGGGTTTTGTTGTAGATTATCTAAATCACGGTTTAGGATTTGTGATTGTTGCCATCGGAAAAAAGCTTGTTGTTGTTCTTGTTGGTATTGTTGAAACTGTTCCGGCGTCATCGACCCGGTGAGGAGATTCATGAAACTGTTGTTGGGAAATTCAGACATTTTTTTGATTGCTAAAAAGATGTATGTTTGTATTTGAAGAGTGGTGAATTTGTATGTGATTTTGTATTTGGTAATGTGTTGTATATATAGTGAGTTGAGTGAGGGGGGTAAAATGAATTTTTTTTTAAAATCAGCCGTTTTAGGGGGTAAAATGAAAAAATTTTAATTTTTTTTATATAAATACTAGCCGTTAAGGGCAAAAATGAAGCATTTCAAAATTAGAGGGAAAGAGTAAAATTTAAATTCTAGCCGTTAGGGGGGTAAAATGAATTTTTTTTTTAAAAACCACCCCAACGCCGAGCACAACGCCATTGGGCAACGCGGTGGTGGGGTGTAGTAACGCCGGCCAACGCCGTTGCCGGCGTTACTACACCGAGTGCTCTTACATTGCAACTCAAATCTTTCTTGCTTGTGTGCAAGTCTCTGTTTAATTTTTAAAATTTTCTTATAATAATTGACCAATTGTCTTTTTTTAACCGTTAGGTGTTTTTTTGTGTCGAGGGAAGCCAACGACTTTGCCGATATTAAGACCGAGTCTTTTTTTTAAGATGTGTCGTCAACGAGGGGTGGGGGGTGGTAACGCTCGAGACGCATCCCTCATGACAAAAGATCCATGTAGAACAAAATCCAATTAAAGAACAATCTGTTCAATCTCAACTATCTATTTTATTTTCATCTAATGGCTTAGATTAAATCCTATGTTAATTTAATTAAAAACCCCACTTTCATCCTATTTTTTAAAATTAAAATATCCCTCAAACCGTTAATCGTTACGCAAATTTAATTATACCATCGCGAAGAGAATTAAATTATCTTTCTATAGAAGTGGCCTTTGTATATTACATTTTCGATAAAAAAATTTTAAATAATTTTCGCCCAGTAAAAAAATCACACGGTATTCGAAAAATAACATGTGATTTAGTATTAATTTAAAATCACAGTAAAATTTGTAAATTCACAGGCGATTTTATGAATTTATAAATTCATGTGATTTTATGTTACTTAAAAATCATAAGTGAATTTGTGAAATCACATGCGATTTATGAAATAGCACGTGATTTTTAAAAACAACAAATCACAAGTGATTTTACAAATCACGTGCAATTTTTCTTGACAGAAATTTTAACACTAAAAAGTAGTCAAAAGTATATATAAAAATGATCGTCTACTAAAAGATAAAATATTCTCGTTGTTAATTTAAAAATCACATGTGATTTCGTGAAATTACATGTGATTTTTGTGAAATCACATGTGATTTATGATATCACTCATGATTTTTTTTAAATTACGTGTTTGATACTTTTAATTTTCTTGAATCTGAAGCGGTAGAGCTACTCAACATAGTCTAATGGGTTATGAATAACAATGTTATGAAACTCAAATCCACAAATGTAGTTTTCAAAAGAATTAGCTTTGCAATTAAGGGTATGTTTTGCGACACGTAACAGTAGCAGTAAGCAGTAGCAGAAGCAGGAGCAGTAGCTGTTTGTTTAAAAAAAAGATGTTTGGTAACGTAACTGTAAGATGTAATTAAAAAGTGTAAAATTACGAAAAAAGGCATATAACCTACTTAAAGAAAGTATAAATTTTATATTTGGGGGCATAAATATAATTTTATAACAAACAGTTTGGAGCAGTTCCGAAATGCTTCTTCAATAAGTATTTGAAATTGGAGCGGTTAAATAATATTCAAACGCTTGTTGAGGTGTTGTCAAACAAGCTTTTCATCTAAAATGCTTATCGCTTACCGTTTGTCGCTCTTAAACGCTCCAAAACGTTTGTTGCCAAACACAGCCTAAGAAGGACTAGCGACACAACTTGTTTCTCGTTTTACTTCCAATACTAGGTAAATAATAATAAATAATAATAAAAGTTATTTGTTTATGTAGTAAAAAAACCAAAAAAAATCATAAGTGATTTTACAAATCACGTGTGATTTTTCTAAATTTCAATTCTAAAAATTCGTCGAAAATATATCAAAGTGCCTGTCTACTGAAAGATAAAAAAAATTCTCGTCGTGATGATGTATTTTTCGTATTTTGACGATTTACCGTTTGCAAGATATGTTGTTTTAAAAAAAAAATGTGAAAAGTGGGTTTTATTTATTTGATGAAAAATGGATGGCTAGGATGTGTTCTTTTGTTCTTTGAGATGATATTGTTCTTTCATGATCTCACCTCCATCGCTCGTAGGGAGCATCGCTAATAGGGTGGACCAATGCATACGACCGATGCACTACGGGTCACCTAGAAGCCTTTTGAAATGCCGGTATTTGTGAAACAGATACGTACAATTTATAGAATTTCTGTTTGAGCTTATTTGATAGTTTACTAGTCTATATAGAATTTGATAAGCTCATGTGTTTATTTTTTATATTGGTTTATTCATTCGAGTTTATACGTTTATTAAGTGAATAAGCTCAAGTAAAAGCTCATAAGCCTAAAAAAATATGTCCACAAGCCTAAATAAATATGCTCACAAGCTTATCAAATTTTAAGTATGTTTTACAAGGCGATCGTATAAGCTTGGACAAACATGTTTTAAATAGTTGTCTTCAACTTCCCCATATGAAAATAACTAGATCATTAATTGTAGTTGTTTGAGAATATATATATTATGTCCTTGTGTACATGTTTGACTTTCAAAAAATAAGATCTGTCATTGTGCTTTAACGAGAATCGGTGCGGTCGTGCGTTGTGACGGAGCATTATAAAAAGGGTGCATAAATTGTTGTGTGTTTTGCGGTGAGTGCAATACCTAAACCATGTTGTACGCAGTTTTATAAATTCAAGGCTTAAACGTTGCCATTTGCTTTGTTACTGTAACTTTGTAACCTCAAAAACACAAATTAAAATACGAAATAGAAGCTCATAGAAAATGAAGGTCAATTATTACATACGGAAGTTGTCATTGAAGCTAAACAAAAACAAATACCTTTCTACAAACCTTATAATAGCATGCTAAGCCCAAAAATAATATCATGAATCTTTAACGTTTTGTAGAATTTTTAGATTCTTACAAATCATGACTTTATATTTAGTCCGTACAATACAAAAGGCAATACCACGGTCCCTAACATAACATAAAACATAAAAGTCACCAAACACCGTATAGAGCTAACCAACATCACACAAAATCAAGACAAAACATTCGTACGTTGACAGTGACTTGCATCAGTAATTTTTTTCCAGAAAGTGCGCATCTTAGCGAATCTTATCATTCGACGGGAGAGGTTCTGCCCACACTTCCACATGTGAACAGAATCTCATATCTACATACCCTACTTTCAATTCTTGGTACCTCAAAACCTTGTGGAAGTGGTCCATCAACATGGACATACTTTGTAACACGAAACCTTCTTCATGCGTTATATAAAGTCTTTATATCGATTTCTTCCATCCTCAGCAATCCAACATTACTGCACACACTTGACTTTTCTTAATTAGTTTGAATACAAAAGAAAATGACACATTAATAATCGGACGAAGAATGGCTATGCCTAAGATCAGTTAACGTATCGGTAACGAACCATGGTCGCATCCAAAGCGGGCCTTGTGCTACTGGCATCAACGCAAATATTTTGATCAAACCGGTCACCCCTCATCTGAATTGGCGACACAAGTGAAAAGATGCACCCATTGAATCTAAGTAGGTACATCTTTCATAATGACAAACATAGGTATCTACAATAACAATTTGCTCAACCTTTAGAATGACAATAACTATTTTAGTTGATGTATTAGAACAACAATTCGTATTCTCGCAATTCCATCAGGACTATTCCCTGACAATGGCATATCCTTTTCAATCAACCGCGATAAAACCACAAATTAAAAAAAATTGTGATTCATGTGCCAAAAAAACAAACACAACTTCAATTAAAAGTAAAGAAAAATTATATAAGTAATTACTTACGATACATTCATGCATCTCCTGAAACTAAAGAATCGACAGGCTCAAAAGCAGAGAATCTTATATCCAACGAAAAGTCAAATCAAACAAATCACATCACCCCACATTTATCTTAATGCCGAACATGAGTAACTGCAATAACAATTTGCCCAACTTTTTAAATGATAATAAATTTTTCGGTCAACCTGTCAGGACAATAATCTTCATTTCAACAAATTAATCAAAAACATTCATCAGCATTGGCACACCTATTTTAAACGACCGTGACAAAAGTACAAACCAATAATTTTTTTTAATTCACTTGCCCTAAAATACCGGCACCCGAATAAAGATACATTAAAAGTACATGTATAAGAACTTACGTGCAATACATTCGTTACACTTATTTATCCATTCAATCAATCTTGCATCTTCTGAAACTAAAGAAGCAACAACTTAAAAAGTTCATAGTTCCTAATCAAAATAACCAATCAAAATCGTTGTTTGCTAATAGCTGACTTTTTTCAAGCAAACATGTCAAAAATTAAAAGGCACACACTAAAATGACAGGGAAAAAACAAAAATAAATTGAAAGAAATCTACTTACGGGTGGCCCAGTTTTTATATAAAACTTATCCACGGAAAGTTCAGTTGAAGAAAACACGACTGTTGATACAGCATGCGATGAAACAGTTTATGAGGCTGCTGAATCTGTGAAAAGACCACACCCGCATGATCAAAATGAGCCACCAAGCACCCCTAGAAACCTACATAAATGGAAACATACTTGACAACAAACGCTTTTAAACTCTCATGCTTATTCACTCACGACACCACGACAAGGTTTCGCAGTATACAAATTTATGAAGCCGTTTTAAAATTTCCCATTTGCTAATTTTATCTGAAACCAATAATATAATTACTGAATACCCGTGGCGGTATACCACTTAAAAAAGGAGTCATTGTTTGGATATAAATTTTACCGACAGTTTAGAATAAAATAACAGCAGTCTAAAATGTTAGAATCGAAAAGGATAACACGCGAAAGCAAAAAATAACATACCTAAACAAACCCATTCATTCAATGCAGCAAAACTTCCGCGTTGAATGTGACGCTAGAGCAGAATGAGGTCTGTTTGCATGGTCAAAGAAAACTACAATATGCATGCCTAACCCCGAACATAAAACACACGGTTGACATACCTTTTTACAAAAAACAATAAAAAAAACATCGCAAAACTAAACCATAACTTGTATTTTCATCCATCCAACAATATAAACATACTTTCATCATTCTTAGCTCAATCTCTAAAATTCGTGTATTTTGCATACCCTGAATGAAAGAAAATAAAAAATAATCGCTCTACAATTCGAAACAAAATGTTCATAAAAGGACCTATACGCGACTGGTAGTAACCTAGTAAGATGTCATCCCAACGTCAGCCTAATTTCAGTTACCGCACTTTGTACTTTTATTATCACGCCATATCGTAAATAAAACTGACTTGACCTCTGCCTTTGTAAGTATGACCAAATGAAGAGTGAACTACCTTAAACAACCGCTTTACAATAAAAGAGATACAAGGAAAAGACTGGTATGTGAACACAATTTTCCATTCTTGACTCCACATCCGGCTGCTAAATGGACCAACAAACAACCCAATGATTCTCTTAGAATACATCCACATCGATTTCTTCTACCCTCCTCATTCAAGCATTATATTTGATAGCCTAAATACAAATGAAAATAATATAGTAATAATCAAACAAACAATATTTCTGAAAGATATGATCTTACATATTTATATAATGACAAAATACGGACTAACTAGGCCTTTCAAGCATTAGTGGCAAACAATAAACACATAAACTGGTCTGAGAAAAGCAACGCATCAGGTATACAAAAAACCATAACGCGTCCTACAAATGTCGAATAATGCAGACCATCGACGTTGAAACTAAAACATGTACATGCGTTGGCGGCACTCTTTGTGTCAAGAACTTTTTCTTGGGGCGTGCACAAAGCATTAACGATAACAACATCGAAGGGAAACTGAAAACATGGATAAAGATATATCAACACATAGTTAATGAGAGATATAACAACACATAGTTAATGAGTCTTGGGATTCTACAAACAATCGAAAAGACTATGAACTCTGAAGACATAAGAACATATATAAGAAACACCGAAACAATATGCACCTCATGGCGCTTATGATTATACACATCCCATATCGTCGGTAAACAACTGCACCCTACCAAAAACAATAGTACACGCGTGACATCTTGATAACGCCTTAATTATACATGTTTTAGGCGGCGTTATTGTATATATTATTATCATTTCTCGTAAACTTTTGATACTTAATAGAATGAAATATGTGCTGGTTCACTTGAAGATAGTCCAAGCTCAAAAGTGTTTAAAATACAAGTGTTTACGCCTTATGGAAGACAAGCTAGAAGATGATAAAGAATAAAGACCAAAAGTTAGACCAAGTACGACGCACTTCTCTACAAGTACGCCGCACTTCAGGCTGGAGTTAACGAAAACAGTAAATACCTGAAGTACGGCGCACTTTTATATTTGTACGCCGCACTTCTTCCTTGCATTAATGATTTTCAACCGACAAAGACCTAAAGTACGCCGCACTTTTTATAAAGTGCATCACAGTTTCCCCCTCGACCATCCTATAAATAGAGGTGAAATCCACTCCATTTCACACACACTTCTAAGAAATCATCTTTAACAGTTCTTTATCATTCCTTGGTGTTTTAAGCACGAAATTCCAACAAGAAGAACATCAAGAAGACGGGTTTTATCAGTATTAGAATAAATGGGGTAAAATAGATTCGATATTTGTAATCGGGTACTTTTGATCCATTATCGATCTGAATCTCGTATGTTTCTCATTACTTCCTTTATCCTTGTTATTATGAACTCTGTAGCCATGAGAGGCTAAACCTCTTATGACTATTCGATTATGTTAATTAAATAAAGAAGCATTTGGTATTATTATGATCTTATTAATCTCAAGTTTATATTAAAATCCTATCGTATTTGATCTTGTCAACTTTGTTTATCAACTTTGATTATATACGCATGATGGTTTAGGTCGAAAGGCCCATTGTGTATTATATAGTTTTAAAGATTTGTCTACGGTCTTTATCATTTGGTTGGAGAAATCAGCTTATGTTAATTGATAAACGAAAGAGATTTTATATAATAGTAACTTGATTAATTGAGTGACACATTTGATTAAGTTAAACTAATATAAAGAGTTAAAATAGTTACTTTGTGAAAACATTTTTTGACGAGAAAACTTTTTTATAAGTTAAGAATAAAATCGAAGATCATAATTATCACCTTCGCTACTGAGTTATATGAAACTACCAAGTAGTCATATCTCTTTATCATTGGATTTACCCATTATCAGTTACTTACTTGAAAAAGTTATTATAATTTGTCTTAACTCTTGTGATTATACGAACATAACCAAATCCCTGTGGACGATCTGGTCTTACCTGAAATATTATACTACATACGTGGGTTATACTTTACCCGTGTGTTGGTCTAAAAACCAGTAAAACTAGTCTTATAAATTTAAAGCTTTCACAACACATAAAAGGTTTTGGCTCCGTTGCCAGGGATTTCAAACTGTTGTATAATCATTTCTTAGTAATTAAAACAAATATTAATTGATTTTTCCTTAAAAAAATCATTATGCCCACTTTCTGTGACTTTCATTGCAGAAAGTGCACTGCACTTTCTGTTGTCAAACGTTTTTTCCTAAAAACGTTCTCATAAATCTATCCAACAGTTCACTTTAGATGCATACACGTGCTTACAATTATGAACTTGTCGAACCATTATCTGAACCTCAAAGAACCTTGAATTGTAGACTTCGTCGACGAAACAGGAGAGTCTCGTTCGAACGAAGGGACGAACGACCCGAACACCAAGAGTAATCTGTCCACCTATCACGCATTTCCGTCACTTTCTAAACATTCTTAAAAAGCACAACCCTATGGATGATGAACCCATGTGGGCAGCTGACCGCGTTGTCGCCCCGACTCTCGGTCCAACAATCACCATACCTGAAACCGCAAATGAGTTCGCCCTTAAAGGAAACTACTTGACTCTCATCAAAGGGAACCAATTCGATGGTAGAATTAAAACCAATCCACACAAACACATTCACATATTCCTAGGTGTATGTGATATGTTCAAATACGGAGAAACCGAAAATGAAGTCGTCTGACTTATGATGTTTCCCCTATCACTAATTGGTGAAGCAAAAACTTGGTTGGATGAACTTATAGAAGGAACCATTGAATCCTGAGATGAACTTCGAACCGACTTTAAAGCCAATTCTTTCCTGAACTCTATTTGATCGACTCCTCGAAGAAATTCGAGCATTTTTATAACATGAACATGAAACTCTAACCGATGCTTAGCTTCGTATGAAAGAAATGTTAAGAAATTTCCACGAACACAATTTAACCAAAGGCAACATCATTATAATCTTTTATCACAGCCTTAACGAAACAACTCAAGAAGCTCTAAATGCCGCAGCTTGTGGTATCTTTCTTTACAAAACCCCAAATCAAGCATATCAACTTCTCGAAGACAAAGTCTTACTCAAACTTGATTGGGCCAAAACCCAAAAACCAAAAAACCTCTCTTAAGAAAACTGTAGATTTCGCCAATGAAGACGGTAGTAATTCTGATACTGACAAAATTATGGCAAGAATGGATGCCATGACCATGAAAATGGATGCTTAGTACAAAGAAATCCAATCTCGTGCCAAATGCAATCACTACGGAGGTAATCACTCAATCACATATTGTAACGATGATGACACACCTATGTCTCGCGAAGAAGAAGCGAAATTTATGCAAACCTTTTGACGTACACGTTTTTACAATGATTACCGCGACCGTGACTCAAATCGCGATAATTGGCGTTCAAGCGGAAGAAACGATTACAATCGAGACTATTATCGATCCAACTCTGATGATAAACCCGACCTCCAGAAACAACTAAGCGATTTCATAAAAGCTCAACATTCCACAAACTCTTTTGTTAAAGAAACGTTAATGGATCTCAAAAACAAACTAGAAACAACCACAAAAAATGATCAAACCTTAATTATGAATTTAGAAGCAAAATTCAACAAACTTGCTGACAAGGAATCTGCTCGACCTTCTAGATCTCTTTCAAGTAACACTCGACCTAACCCCCGAGGTAACCCACCTAAACTATACCAGCCATCACAAGCTCTAAATAAGCACGTAAATTCCGTATTTACATGAAGTGGTAAATCCTATGACCCGCCCACCAACCCAAATGATCTTCAAAATGACCCCCAAAATCTTGTCAATTTTGATAGTGATGATGAAAACGAAGAATCAACACCAACACCCAAGTCGCACCATCAAAATCCAAATCCGATCAAAGAAACACCTCCTCCTAAACCGTATAAACCAAGAATACCACACCCTCAACCCCTTCAAAAAGAGAAAATGG
Organism: Tanacetum coccineum; assembly: GCA_026074375.1. NCBI lineage: Eukaryota > Viridiplantae > Streptophyta > Magnoliopsida > Asterales > Asteraceae > Tanacetum > Tanacetum coccineum. The sequence continues at coordinate 14,057 of BQNB010121999.1, forward strand.
AAGCACAATACGGAAAATTCCTCGATATGATTCGTGCCGTTCGAATCAACGTACCTCTTGTCGACATCTTAGCAGGAATGCCAAATTATGGCAAATTTCTCAAAGAACTTGTCAGCAACAAACATAAGCTTGAGAAAATTTCTTTAGCTTTCCTTAGCGATGAAAGTTTAGTTATAATTCAAAACAAAGTTCTGCCAAAACTCGGAGACCCCGAAAGTTTCCTTTTCCATGTACCTTCAGCAAAACCTTCTCTTGCAATGCCTTGGCCGATCTTGGCGCTATCATTAATCTTATGACATATTCTCTACATGTAAAACTATCTCTCGAAACTCTTAAACCAACTAAAATGAGTGTAAGATAAGCAGACCGATCATTCCAATACCCTATTGGAATAGATGAGAATATGCTAGTCGAAGTTGGTAAATTTACTTTTCTTGTGGATTTTGTTATTCTCGAAATGGAAGAAGATAGCAAAGTTCATCTTATCTTAGGAAGACCTTTCCTTTAAACTGCAAACGCAGTAATTCGCGTTAAACAAAAACAACTCAATCTTGGAGTTGGTTCCGAACGTATGATCCTTTCTATCTACTTCGCAATAAAACACTCCTATTCTAATGATGACACATGTTTTAGTATTGACGTCATCGATGAAATCCTAGAAGAAGATTTCAATGCTCTACTCGATGAAGGTAGTAAAATTCTGTACTCCATCGAAGGAACACCTTTCGAAGACAAAATCTTTTCTAAATTCAACGAATTCATAGCCATGAATATCTAAGAAAATACTGAATCTGAATCCGATGAAGAAGAAATAACCTTATGAAAAATCACATCTGATACAGAATATAAAAACAAGAAATCTCTTGATGAACCTCCTACGGATCTTGAACTCAAACCTCTTCCTAATCACCTAGAATACGCATTCTTGGAAGAACATTATTTTCTTTCGGTGATCATATCATCTCAGATTTCTAAACAAAATAAAAATAAGCTTGTCTCTGTTCTCAAAAGACACAAGTAAGCCTTTGCTTGGAAGACCACATACATTCTTGGTATTTGTCCATCTTTCTGTAAACATAAAATTCAACTTCTAGATGACAAGAAACCAGTTATTCAGAAACAAAGACGATTAAATCCAAATATGCAAGAAGTAGTAAAAAAGAAATAGTAAAACTCCTCGATACCGGTATTATATATCTAATAGCCGATAGCCCTTGGGTAAGCCCCATCCACTGTGTACCAAAGAAAGGTGGTATAACAGTAGTCACAAACGAGAAAAACGAACTTGTCCCAACAAGAACCGTTACGGGTTGACGAGTTTGTATCGACTATCGTAAACTCAATGAAGCAACATCAAAAGATCGCTTTTTGTTGCTATTAATGGATCAAATGCTAGAAAGACTCGCGAGGAATAAATACTTCTGTTTTCTCGATGGTTTTTCTGGATATATTCAAATACCAATCAATCCTATAGATCAAGAAAAAACTACGTTCACATGCCCTTTCAGAACATACACTTTAAGGCGCATGCGTTTTGGTTTGTGCAATGCACCAACTACTTTCCAAAGGTGCATGTTAGCTATCTTTCATGACATGATCGAAGAATCTGTAGAAGTATTCATGGACGACGTCTCCGTCTTTGGAAAATCTTTTGATAAATTGTCTTCACAATCTCGATAAAATGCTTCAACGTTGTAAAGATGCAAGTCTTGTCTTAAATTGGGAAAATGTCACTTCATGGTTAAAGAAGGAATCGTTCTTGGACACAAAGTGTCTGGAGCAGGCTTTGAAGTTGACAAAGCCAAAATCGACGTAATCTCTAAACTTCCACCCCCACTAATGTTAAAGGCATTAGAAGTTTTCTGGGACATGCCGGTTTCTACCGACGTTTCATAAAAGACTTTTAAAAAATAGCCCGCCCTTTAACCAAATTGCTTGAAAAAGATACTCCATTCGAGTTCAACAAGGAATGTCACAAAGCATTCAATTCTTTAAAAGAAAAGCTCACATACACTCCTGTAATCATGAGCCTGAATTGGAATCTTCCATTTGAGTTTATGTGTGATGCAAGTGAATTTGCAGTTGGAGCAGTCTTAGGACAAAAAAGATGGTAAACATTTTCACCCCATCTATTTTGCAAGCCAAACTTTCAATGCAGCTCATCAAAATTATACGGTTACTGAAAAAGAACTTATGGCTGTAGTCATTGCATTCGATAAATTCCGACCATATTTGGTATTATCTAAAACTATTGTCTGCACCGATCACTCAGCTTTAAGACACCTCTTCAAAAAGCAAGTTTCTAAGCCACGTCTCATACGTTGGATATTGTTATTCCAATAATTTAATATCGAAATAAAAGACAAAAAGGGTACATAAAATGTTGGCGTCGACCACTTATCTCGAATTGAAAATGATGAGAAAAGTGATGACGATGATGAGATCGACGATAACTTTTCTGGTGAAACCCTTATGGAAATCAGCACCAAAGACATACCATGGTTCGCAGACTTTGCAAACTATTTAGTAGGTGATATTATACCTAAGGGAATGACGTACCAACAGAAACATAAATTCTTCTCTGACCTAAAAAACTACTTTTGGGAAGAGCCATATCTTTTTAAAGTATGTTCAGAAGGTATGATTAGATGTTGTGTCTCAGGACCAGAAGCTCATACTATCTTAGATCAATGTCACCACGGACCTACCGATGGACATTATGGACCTACTACCATCGCTAAAAAAGTCCTAGATTCTGGCTTTTACTGGCCAACCATCATAAAAGAAGCTCATACTCTAGTTTGCCTATGCGATGCATGTCTAAAAACTAGAAATATATCTAAAAGAGACGAAATGCCCTTAAATAGCATTCAAGTATGTGAATTTTTTGACATCTGGGGTATAGACTTTATGGGACCATTCCTGAAATCATATAAATTCGAATACATCTTAGTCGCGTAGACTTTGTATCTAAATGGGCCGAAGCTCAAGCTTTACCGACTAACGATGCCAGAGTTGTTATATCATTTTTGAAAAAACTATACTACCGTTTCGGAATGCCCAAAGCCCTCATAAGCGACCGATGATCTCACTTCTACAATAAAATAATAGAAAAAACTATGAAAAGATACAGAGTTACTCACCGATTCTCTACATCCTATCATCCTCAAACGAGCGGACAAGTTGAATATACAAACAGAGCCCTTAAAAGATTTCTTGAAAAATTAGTAAAAGATAATCCTGCTATTTGGTCAAGAAAACTCGATGATGCTCTGTGGGCTTTTAGGACCACTTACAAAACACCAACTGGTACCACACCTTATAAACTTATATATGGAAAAAACTGTCACTTGTCGTTTGAAATTGAACATCGTGCATATTTGATGCGAGGGTTTCAAACACCAGGTTATACAACTCCCTAGGCAATGTACCTATCCTTATAGTGTAGTATAGGTAAGACTCGGGGTTCGATACGTTCTCTAGGAGAATAGGTTGGGAAGGTTCAAACTAGATGTAACTAAGGTCTAAGGATTGAAAGAAGATTATTTTTGTATTTTTTTATATTTTATAGAAAGCAATTAAAATCTCTAGTTTGAAAGGGGTTTTGGTTTTAAGCTAATTAAACTAAATAACTAAATTAAATCTAAACTAATGTGTGGAAACTCGTATAGGTAAATAAATGTGTTTACTTAATCATGCATTAACCTTAGTTTGCTTCTCCTAATTCTATTGTCCGTCGCCCTTGTGATGCGATGTGTAAGTATTTCCTAAGTCATAAACGAATTACACAAACACGTTGTCTATGTAATATTCCGTTAAGGAAACGCACAAGTAAGGTAGTATGAAGACTATTACAAGTCCCCTAAGAGTACATTACATGCATTAAAACACTTAAAGGGTGATCAACCACATATAGGTAAGGTAGTATGAAGATTGTTACCGATGATATCCTTTTTACACAACCACGTTTCCATAGACGTCTTCGAAAGCAATTAAGAAGCTAGTTTTCTAGAGCCTAACGCGCACATCCATCGACAAGAAGCAATATTAAAAGGATATGCAAACTAAGTTTTCATGAAATCATAAGCAAACACTAATAGATCTAGGCTAGCATGTTAAAGAGAAGCGAAGAACAATAATTAATCAAACAACACATAGACATATAGAAAGATTAAAGGATAAAGAACTTCACTTGATTAAAACATGGAGTTATAGGTTGATACAAGAGGGTTTTACACCCTAAAATCGACCTAAAAGCTGCTAAAATTCGTACCCTAAGTATGACTTATGACTCTCCCAAGTTCCACCCTTTAAAACCCTAAAATCGAGTTTGTATATATAATAAATTGGCTGTGACGGCGTCGCTCTATAATCCTGATGCCGTCGCCCCGCCGAATCTTCTAGGGTTTCTTTAAGTCGGTTACGTTCTGATGCTGTCACAAGAATCCTGACACCGTCGATTGATCGTCCTGACCCCGTCACAAGGAATTGTGACGCCGTCTCCAGGATCTCTTGCCCTTTTCTTCTTCGACTTTGGTGTAGAGTTGTAATCTTGTCCGTTTCTTCCCCAAATGAGCCTAAATCACGTGTATTTCCTCCAAATGACATCCAAGTGCTAAAAATATAAAAAGAACAATTAAGCACGTATTTTAGTGATATTTGCATGATTTAGGGGGTTAAATGACCCCAAATTTTTTTATAAAAGGACACCTCATCAAATACCCCTACACTTGGGATTTGCTTGTCCTCAAGCAAATGGGTTTTTCTACCTAGACAATAGCAATATCGAGGGCATTTAACTTACTCTTTAAAGATAGTTTATGGCACAACCAATTAGACCTAGTAATTAAAATAACAGAAATTATATAATAGCACCTCACATAAGTGTTTGGATTCTCTCTTTCTCTCGGGTGTATAATGAATTATAACAATATGGGAAACGAAAAACAACATTCATTACCTGTCATAGCATATAAATTATCATAAGCTTGATAAAGGATCAAACCTCCAGCGATGTGGCGTAAGCACGTAGGAATTACTATCAAAGAGGTCTTTAAAGGGTTGTGATGTTTGGGTGTAAGTTAAACAGAAACAGAAACGGATAGGGAATATTTTGGTGACTTTGGGGAGGATTTGGGTGGTGGTGCGTTAATTAATATACAAGAATATACGTAAAGGCGTTTCTAAGCTAAGACTCGACCACACTAGGACTAAGATATACAAACTTTACATCAAACTTTTTTTTCTGACACTATTTTGACATAAACATAAACATAAGCAGGATGCGGCCCGTACATTTTTATATATATATTTTTTTTATTTTTCTTTTTCTTTTTTCTCTTTTTTCACTCTTTTTTATATATTTTTTTCGTACACTTTTGCCCTGCCATCTACTGAAACATAATAATACATGACTTCGGGTTTATAAATACACCCCTACACTTTAGTTTTTGATACTAAATGACATTAACTATTCTAATGACCCGAATTGAAAGGATCAACAAACATGGAGTGTATTAAGCACGTATGGGGATGTTAGATTGACTTTTTCCCATTTCCTCATAAAATAAAAACTACCATGAGTCCCAATCGTCCCAAAATTGTATACACTAATAAAAGACTTGACTTAGCAATCATGTACTCAAGCAATCAATTAACTAGGTTTACAAATATGATAACAATAATATACTAAAAACGAGTACATACAAGGAAGGCTAAGGCGATTTGGGTGTAACAATTGGTGTGGGTGTAAACAGTGCTCTTCATTAATAATCCAGAATCCATCGGAAAATTACGAGAACCGCGAAAAGGATAGGCTCGGAGGGGTGTATTAGGGGTATCTTGCACTAAAAATGAGTGCATAGCAAGGGTGTGGGGATAGTTATATGACCCGGGAGACCATAATAACAAATACGGGTTTAAAACAGGGTTTATTCTAGTGCCTTTTAACATTTAGCAAATTCTAATCACACGAATACGATCTCACTTAGCAGTCTCGGGATGCATCACTAAAACAAGTTCTATAATTTAATATACTACCGGTACACTCATATAATTTTAATTGATACCAATGCTCCAGAAAAAGCGACAAAACCACATATGTACGATCTAATCCATGAACGCGACATATATGATTGCTCATTCCTTAACTCGAGCAAGCTAAAGGTAAAACTATCTTAAGCACCAAAGATGGGTGTTTGGATTCCTAAAGATCTATGGGCGAACCTCACAATTTTTGAGTGGAATTTTTGGAGTGGTAAGGTTTTTGTGCTAGTCATGTAATTCTTATCCATGAGACGCTAAT
>BQNB010122000.1:6104-20360 GCA_026074375.1 Tanacetum coccineum
ACCCAACAAGGTTCTAGTCATGAAGTCTCGGTAAGCACTGAAAGGGTTGAACAATTAAAAAGAATAGTAAGGATAAAGGGTGTAAAGAAAGAAGCCTTCCATACACTTAGGCAAAAACCAAGTCAATACATATGCTGCCAGAATCACTAAGATGATTGCTGACATTGAAGACCGACATCATGGACCCAGTGATGCAATGCACAACCCTCCCTAGCCACTCAGAATCTCTCAAAAGATTTATGTTTCATTTCTCACAGAGAGTAAACACATAATCTATTGACTTTCTCACTCCGAGTTAGTTGATATTGAAAAAGTAGCAGTCAGCTCCAGCCTCTGATCACTAAAACCAAAACGCACTATCGAGTCTAAAGCCAAGAGATCATCAATTAATCTCGTTAGGATACATTGCCAATTCTCTTATCTTTCACACACTGTGGAAACAAGTCTCCTAAGAGTCCTACGCATTATCCTTGTGATATTGCCAGAACATCCGAGTGAAACGAAGGTTTTTTACAAGGAAGATGGAAATCCTGCTAGAGCCAACATCAAACAAGCTCTTGGTAGGTAACTTGTGCGATTCTACAAGAATCAAACTTGTGTCAACTGGAAAGAAACGATGGTGCGATTCTACGTGAATCAAACTTGTTCCAGTATACGAATTGACTGTTATTGATCATTTGACAAATAATCAAAACTCTCGAAGTGTTACAAAATATTTTCATAAGAAACACTTAGACTAATTTTTTCAAATCAATTTTCTCTTTATTGCTAACTGTTTCATTACAGGATAATTTAAAGATGGAGATGGAGATGGAAATACCCAGTACCAAAAATATCAAGTGAATAACCGAATGCTCAGACACGACCTACACTTGTTATGAAGTTATGCAAGATCTCATAAAGGTGTCAAAGCTTCCGCAAACTCTGATATCGTAAATTTCTTCACAAGTGCACAAGATGGCGATCCATTACAAGATGATGTAAGATTATGTTTGGGTGATGATCTCAAGAAAGCTCAAGATCACAATCAAAGATAAGTCAAAGATGAATCAAAAGATCACTACCCTAAATGTACAAGATATCAAATATCTATGAGCTAAAGACTGAAGTGATTAAGTTTAGTATTTTCAGGGGTGACCTCCTTTAGGGGGAGATTGTTAGATATTAGAAAAAGACTCGGTCACCCCGTGTATTTTACTGTTTATTATAGCTCGTAGTTTAATAGTTAATCGTATGATTTTCAGTTTTGAACCGGGTACTAAAACCCGGTTCTTTGTAAGAACTATATATACCTCTTCCAACTTTGGAAGGGGTAGCTAGTCATTATTCATTTTCTTATTTTACACATTTTCTCTCACTAGAAAATATCCTCTCATGTGTTTCTCTCTCTAGAAACTAGCAAAGTCCAAGAATCATCACCACGTTATGATTTATGATATACCACAGTTCTCTTTTGCCTTTGATCATTTTAGAATCATTTTTAATTATTACTTCATAAACTTTCAAGTTTCCAATAAGTTCATCAAGTGATAGAGATGTTAAATCCTTTGATTCGTCAATAGCCGTAACCTTTACGCGTCATTTAGGATGAAGTGCCCTAAGAAATTTCCTACAATAATTCTTGCAAGAAAAACCTTCATCAAGTGCTTTTTGACTAGTAATAATAGTGTTAAATCTAGCAAAAGCATTATCTATCGATTCCTCTTCCGGAATCATAAATTGTTCATATTGTTGAACAAGAAGATCTATTTTATTATCTTTGATTTGACTATTACCTTGGTGAGTGATTAATAAAGAATCCCAAACTTCTTTTGCGGTTTTACATATGAAAATTCTTTCGTATTCTTTACGTGATAAAGCATTATAAATCACCATTTTAGCTTCATTATTTTTTGCAAGTTTCTTTTTAAGATCATCGTTTTGTTTATCAAAAGATACAGTTTCATCCTTTTTAGTTTCGGGATTATATTGAATAGGAGGAAAATCACCATAAATAATAACATGCCAAAGATCTAGATCTTTTGATTTCACGTAAGTTTCGAATCTATTTTTCCAATAAATAAATTCATCACTTTCAAATAGTGGTGGTCTTTGCATAGATTGCCTTTCTAAATATTTTTTCGATTCCATAGATCGATTCAAGTTTTAAAATACAGTTTATTTTAAAAATCTTGTTTGACGTGTCTCCTGATACTAATTGTGGAAAACTAGAAGGGGGGTTGAATAGTTTACCACTTTTTAAATTAATGATATGTTTGTTTATAAAAAATTAGATTCGACTTTGTGTGATCTCAATATGTGCACAATATGAACAATACAAATATGTAAGCAAATGACAAGTAAATGTGAAAGACAAGAGATAAGAGTTAGAAAGATCAAACTACAACACAAGGATTTATAGTGGTTTGGTAACGAAGCACCTCTTCACCCTACTCTACTCCCCGAGCACCAAACTCGAGAGTTATCTTCACTATGTCAACAAACTCCCTTTAGGCGGAGAAAACCGTACACGACTTAGCTTACACCAATTTCCGACACTAAGCGAAATGTCGAGTTCTAGTCCTAGCTAGAGCCAATCTATCACAACACACCACTTCTTGATAATTCACAACTTGGCTTCACTTCACAACTTCTCTCTACTACACAACTTCACTTTGCTTCACAACTTCACTTCACCAAGACACTACGATCACACCAATCTATCACTACTTACTTAGATCACCCCGATCTAAATATACTTACAATTATCACAACAATCTACTTATTGTACACAACTACGATACACACCTTCACAATATACACAAATTATTTACAAGATATAACACAACTACACAACTTTACCAACTATACTATAACACTTCTTGATTTGACGATAAGAAGTATTATTCTCTTGCACTTGAGAAATTAAGCTTGGATCACTTGGAAACAAAGCTTTATGATTAAATGATCAAAGGAAAGAAAGAAGTGTATAAACTAATTTAGAACAGAAAGAAAGTGTGTGCAAAAAGTGAAAAAACAGTGGGGAATAGTCCAATATTTATAGGCCAGTTGAGCTGGTTTTTTGTCTGGGCGGTCCCCTTAAATAGGGGTCGGTCCCCTTAATTATTAAGGGGACCGCCCTTATAATTAAAGAGGCCGCCCAAGCCTAACGCTCCCTTTTTTCTCTTTTCTGGGGAAGGTGTTTTCTGGAACATTTCTAGCCGTTTTTGAGTAGAAAAATTGAATTCAAAATATTTATTTGAATAAAACATTTCTTTTAAATCTAAAAATGTTTTGTAAAAGATATAAAAATGTTTGTGCATTTTTATAAAAAGTGTGAGTTTAAATAAAAAATCCTTTGATCATCAACTACATTAAGCATTTGTTTATTCATACTTTTAAGTGATTAAAATTTTGAAATGAAATTTTACTATTAATTCCATGTTTACAATTAATTTTTCATTAATTGTTTTTATATTTTGTGATTATCAAAACATAGAGAGATCGAAAAATATTAACAATGTTTTTAGGCATTATTTCTATCAACATACAAGTCCTTTTACAAGCTCCAGTCATTATTGTACGAACCGATAATTGCATAGAATTCAAGAATCAAGTGCTTAAAGAATAATTTGACAGTGTTGGCATCTCTCACCAATCTTCTTCTGTGAGAACTCCTCAGCAAAATGGAGTTGTGGAAAGAAGAAACCGGACACTAGTAGAGGCTGCTAGAATAATGTTGATTTTTTCTCATGCATCGTTATTCTTATGGGCTGAAGCAATTGATACTGCGTGCTACACGCAAAACCGCTCCATCATTCATCGTCGCTTTGACAAAACACCATACAAGCTCATTAACAACAAAAAACCAAATATCTCATTTCTTCATGTATTCGGGGCTCTCTGTTATCCCAAGAATGATCGTGAAGACATTAGGAAACTTGGTGCAAAAGGTGACATTGGCTTTTTCATTGGTTATTCTGCTAATTCCTGTGCTTACATAGTTTACAATCGAAGGACAAACAAAATCATGGAGACAATGAATGTGACATTTGATGAGCTTTCAGCTATGGATTTTGAACAACGCAGTTTAAAACTCGGGCTTTAAAGCATGACTCCTGGACAAATCAGTTCAGGACTCGATCTTACTTATGCTTCGTCAACAATAACAACTCAACAACCAACTGAACGTGAATTAGATTTATTGTTTGAAGCTATGTATGATGATTACATTGGTGGTCAACCGTCAGCTGCTATAAGAACTGCTCAGGCTGCTCAAGCACTTCAAGTTCCTCAGACTCTAACAGCAACTACAACAACAGCAAACACCGCACCGACACCAACAAATTCATCCTCTCAAGCTGAAAATATTCCAAACACTTCACAGGATGTTGACGAGCTCGAAACACAACAACATGTTCAGCAACAAGAAAATCAAGCTCCACTCCAACCCGAAATAGTTGTTGATAATGTTCCAAATGATATGCTCGATGGGAATACGTTTGTAAATACATTTTTTCTACTCCATCCACAAGTGCTGCTGAATCATCATCTTCATAATATGTGGATCCATCAAACATGCATACATTTTATCGACCATACCCTCATGAATATCAGTGGACTATGGATCACCCTCTGGAAAAAGTGATAGGAGAACCCTCACGACCAGTTTTGATAAGGAATCAACTCTGAACAGATGGTGACATGTGCATGTATGCATTAATCGTGAGCATTATGGAACCAAGTAATGTCAAAGAGGCTATGAAAGACCCTGCATGGATTGATTCTATGCAAGAAGAACTTCTTCAGTTCAAACAACTTGATGTATGGGTGTTAGTTCCTCTGTCGGATAACATAAAACCCCTTACTCTGAAATAGCTATTCAAAAACAAAGTCAATGAAGAAAACATGGTCATTAGAAACAAGACTCTTCTGGTTGTGAGAGGGTACCGCTAAGAGAAAGGAATATATTTTGAAGAATCCTTCACTCCGGTTGCTAGAATGGAAGCTATCAGGATATTTTTGGCATATGCTGCACATAAATCTTTCATCGTGTTTCAAATGGACGTAAAAACTGCTTTCTTGCATGGTACGTTAAAAGAAGACGTGTACGTGTGTTAACCTAAAGGTTTCATTGATGCTGATCATCCAAGCCATGTCTACAAGCTAAAAAAGGCACTATATGGGTTAAAGCAAGCACCAAGGGCATGATACGACGAATTGTCAAAGTTTCTCCTACAAAATCACTTCTTCAAAGGCACCATTGATCCTACGATGTTTATAAGACGCTTTGAAGATGACATCCTTGTAGTACAGGTCTATGTTGATGATATTATCTTTGGTTCTACAAATCCTAGATATACACAATTATTTTCTGATCTCATGAAAAGCCGCTTTGAAATGTCGATGATGGGGGAAATGACGTTTTTCCTTAGTTTACAAGTCAACCAATCCCCCTGTGACATCTTTATAAACCAGTCCAACTACGTGTTAGAAATCCTTAAAAATGTGGAATGGAAACTTGTGAACCCGTTAGAACTTTAATGGAGATCAAAGACAAACTTGACCTTGACAAGAATGGGACTCTAGTCGATGCAACGAAATATTGTAGCATGATTGGTGACCTAATGTATCTTATGTCAAGTAGACCAGACATTGTACATGTTACTTGTTTATGTGCTCGATACCAGGCTAAGCCAACCGAGAAGCACCTCAAGGAGGTTAAAAGCAAGGTTGTCAAAATTGCGATCCTGATCGTAGGATCGTACGATCCTACGGTCCCACATATAGAAAACGATCAGGGTTGTAGTAGGATCTTAATTTAAACAGGATCGGTTTAGGATCGTAGGATCGCACGCAAGATCGTAGGATCGTAAACGATCCGATCCTACCACAGACCTATGTTTTTATCTCAAATCGAGCGGGATCGGTGTAGGATCGTAGGATCGCACACAGGATCATAGGATCTTTAACAATCGGATTTTACTAGAGGCCTATGTTACTTATTGTTTTTTGCCTGCTTTAACTCAAGTCACATTAATCTAACGATTGAAACTTAAACTTAATGGAGGCATTGCATTATTTCTATTTTTATGGTACTTTTTCATAAAAGAAGTCGCATTTAGTAGTGTTTGATATTGTATACTCTCTAAAAATGTGTAACTCCTGATAGAAAAAGAGCTTTAGTGGCATTTCCGATCCTAGTCCGATCCTCATACGATCTTGTGATTCCGATCTTGTAACGAGAAAAATGATCCTAGGTAGGATCCCGATCCTGACAACCTTGGTTAAAAGGATCTTTCGTTATCTCCGGGGAACCGTTAAAATGGGACTCTAGTATACGAAGGATTCTGGTTTTGAACTAACTGGATTTTTAGATGTTGATTATGCGGGATGTAAAGACACCTTCAAGAGCACTTCTGGTGGAGCTCAATTCTTAGGCGAAAAGTTGGTGAGCTGGTCATCAAAAAAGCAAGACTATACGGCGCTGTCAACCGCAGAAAAAGAATATGTGTCTCTATCCACTTGCTGTGCCCAAGTCATTTGGATGCGGACACAGTTAACAGATTATGGCTTTCATTTCAACAAGATTCTAATCTATTGTGATTTGAAATCAGCCATAACTATATCCTGCAACCCGGTCCAACACTCAAGAACCAAACACATCGCTGTCCACCACCATTTCATAAAGGAGCACGTGGAAAAGGGTACGATTGAACTGTATTTTGTCAAGAATGATTACCAATTGGCCGACCTTTTTACCAAAGCCCTTCTAGTGGATAGGTTTAATTATTTGGTTCGTCGCCTTGATATGCACAGTCTGTCTCCACAAGAGCTTGAACGTCTTGCAAAATCACAGTAATTCTTTGTATATATTTATCTGAAAACAAAAAAATAAAAATATAAAACCTATAAAAGCAAAATACAAAATCAAAAAAATTCAAAAATAACAAAAATATTCTTCTCTGACATGTCTCTCGTAAATCGATAGCATTTACGCACCTAAAAATGTTGATTAATATTAACACGGGTGTATAAATGAAGTTCAAGCGAGAGTTTCAATTGCTTTCAAAACATGTCCCTTTAAAATTTTCTCTACGACTTCTAAACAACGGGAAGCTCATATCTTCTCGGTCTTGAGCACAGTCATATAAACATTCAAAGTTTTGAATGCTCAAGAGAAGCACTAAGGAAATGATAATTAATAAGATAAATCTAAAATCATTTTCTGTTGAGCACAATTTTTCAAGATATTTTCATCAAAAAGAAATTTCAAAATCTTTCAAAAGTGTGTGCTCAACAAATACCCACTCTAAAGTTTCACTATATTCTATTATTAAGGGGGTGTATAATAATTAGTTTATTCGGCATGCATTCCTATTCTCCCATTGCTTGGTTAGTTTAAAAGTGCATCAACGTACATTAACTTGTATTTTAATTCACTTGATAAGTCAAAAATTGTCACCACGTATGATATTTTTGAAGGGGAGAATAGTGATTAAAATGTGATCAATACGGCTTAATAAAGGATAAGATCTCTTGATTATAAGTGCGTTCCTAACCTCGCATGTGCAAAATCATAATATGATGCATATGTGTAGGGGGGCTTTTTGGTGATATAGAAAACTCTCAATGTGTTATAAATGATTTCTCAAACACATTGATTGATTTTTAATGGTTTTATGACTACTATGGAAATACCAAAGACCGACCAACTGTTGTTTCTTACGGTGTTATAAGGAGGTTAAGGTTAGGTATGTTATTGTTTCATGATCCAGTCAGAACTGAAGAGATCTACCAAGGGACACTCCAATAGATAGAGTAGAAGTCCTTAGGTATGATTGAAAAAAGGAGTAAAGTGAGATTGGGAAGAATGTTATCCAAAGCATGAGTTATCATCGGAACAATCCCAACATGGTGATAATGAGGACGCGTTGGAATAACATTGAAGGGGTTGAAGAATGAAAAAGAATTAAGAGGATAAAGGGTGTAAAGAAAGAAGCCCTCCATACAACTTTAGGCAGAAACCAGGTCAATGCATAATCTATTCGAAATCACAAAGATGATTCTTGTATTGAATACAAGTGATCATGAACCCAGTGATGTAATGCACAACCCATCCAGCTACTCAGGCTTCTCTCAAAAGAAGTTTGTTTCATTTCCCACAGAGTACAACACGCTTCTATCGACTTTCTCATTATGAGATCGTAGATATTGAAAAGGTGGCAGTCCGCTCCAGCCTCCGATCACCAAATAACAAAAGTGCACTTATAAAGTCTAGAGCCAACGAGATCAATCAATAAATCTCATTATGACACAATTCCATATACACTTGTTCTTCATTATCAAGAACACAAGCTGTACAAGAGTCCAACAAAGACGCAAATATAATCTGTGTGTAATAAAGAGAATTGACGGATGCTTTTTGAAAACATAAAACTTTCGATATGTTTAAAAAAAATTATTCATTAATATGTCGACTGATTTTCAAATAAGTTTTTCAATATCATGTCCATTATGGCAGCCTCAAAAATGCATCTGGGCATGGGAAGACTGAACACGTATTGATGGCTCAATCAGTGAGACAGTAACTCACAGATTCACTCTTACCGTGTTGTTTGCTTTGAGACGCTTCGGTAATAAGAACGGCTAGTGCAGCTGCGAAACCCTGTCAAGGAAATTCTTTTGAGATCTTACTGATCACATGCAGTATTTATACTGATTAACGGGGAACCGTGGTTATTGCAACCATATTTGATGAAATAACAAAGACATATTCGTCCATATCTGTTGTTTATTACTAACTTAAACATGCATGACAAGTCGATGGTGTTTCCACCATATTTCAGCTGAGCCGCAGTCAAGGCCACATACTCATTCTCAAAATTCAAGGATATATTCAACGACATTAAACAAAACTTGAAGACAGTTCTGAATTCCAAAGATAAACTTCCGCAAACTCTGATAAACAAGAACTTCCTCAAAGAACGTCAAGTCTATGATTGCAAATAGATCGAGTCACAAGGTCTTTGTTGAGGGAGATTGTCAGCCTTCAAGTGTTGCCAAATGTGTTGGTTAAGAAGTGTTCCAGTCAAGAAGTATCCAAGATTATCTTAAGACTAAAGATCAAGACATCAAGTTTAAAGATAAAGATATCAAGTCAAAGATCAAGATCCAAGATCACAAGCATGCAAAAGGATCTTCAAAAGAATTCCCAAAAACACAAGGCTCCAAGACTCAAGACATCACAAGAAGTGATCCACAATTCAATGACCACCCCTTAGGGGGAGATTGCTAGTCGTGTTTTTATGTAAAGCGATGGTCATTATTATTCCTAAGCCTTGTATAGGAAAACGTAGTTTACAGGAATTCATTTAAGCTAATTGGGCCTAAGTGTCGGGCTAAAGCCCATTAGTACGCTAGTCACGACCCATTAAGGCCCATCATAAACCCTAAGAGACCAAGCCTCATTTCAAGTATAAATACCCCTTCCTAGCATGTTAGGAAGGGTGTTGCTTCTCGTTTTCTCTTAATAGAAGTCACCATTTTCTTTCTTTTTATTTCTCTCTCTAGTTCTTTCTCTCTCTAAGATTTTTCCTTTTATTTTTGTGTCTTGTGGTGATGAAATGATAGCCTAACAGTTAATACAAATAAACCGTACAAACGTTTATTTATATTTTACGATCTATCCGTGTTTTGTCGATGACAATCATAAAATCATCGGAAGTATAAAATAAAGTTTATTCGTTTTAAACCAATAGTTTTCTAACCCGACTATTATCATCTTTTTCTTATCATACTCATCATTTTCATCATAGATCATTACTACCTTGCAACTCAGTTTCCTATCAAAACATGCATGGTATTTTTTTAATCAACTTAGTCATTTTGGTTAAAATATATTTATTTACTTTGCTTTTCAAAACAAGTAAATGCTTAACAAAATAATCTTAAAGTTTTTGTTTACCACATTTCTATAAAATACATGCATAAGCCGGTGAATCTTCTCCTATTAAGAAAAATACCAAAACTATAATATGATGAAAACATAATCTGAGATTAGAGGTTAGATGAATGTGACAGAAAAGTATATGAGAATTGATGCATAAATAAGAGAAATAGCTTGGTATTTATAGGCAAGTTCTGGTACTATAGCACGGATCTGCCGGTTCCATCTACAGGATGGAACTGGCCAGTATAAGTCAATGGAACTGGCTTCCTCTGTAGCACGATTCTACCGGTTATAAAAACCGGCTAGTGTAAAAGTATGGAACCGGCAGTCTGACAATTGTCTTGTAGCACGGTTCTATCGGTTCTGGAAACCGGCCAGTGAAAAGGTATGGAATCGTCAGTCTAACAATTGTCAAGTAGCATTGTTCTGCCGGTTATAGGAATCGGCCAGTGTAAAGGTATAGAACCGACAGTCTGACACCCAACCCGAATTTAGATTGCCAAAATCTTTAAAATATTTTATGTGATGTCACTTATTATGTAACTAATAATAATACCTTTACACTAGTCGGTTCCTAGAACCGATAGAACCGTGCTACAGGGGAAGCCGTTCCATTGGCTTATACTGGCCGGTTCCATCTTGTAGATGGAACCGGCGGATCTGTGCTACAGTACCAGAACTTACATATAAATACCAAGCCATTTCTCTTGTTTATGCATCAATTCTCATATACTTTTCTGTCACATTCATCTAACCTCTAATCTCAGATCATGTTTTCATCATATTAGAGTTTTGGTATTTTTCTTAATAGGAGAAGATTCACCAGCTTATGCATACGAGATCAAGCCTCAAAGTTTGCTTGTCGCAAGTATCTCCATTCTCATGAAGATCTTACTACTGAGAGTTCGTGAAGAAGACATCTCAAAGATCGCATTCAGAACTTGTTGCGACCATTATGAATTTCAAGTTATGCCATTTGGCCTGACTAACGCACTGGCTGTATTTATGGACCTCATGAATCGGGTGTGCAAGCCATATTTTGAAAAATTCGTGATTATCTTTATTGACGACATTCTGATCTACTCAAAGAGCAAACAAGAGCATGAAGAGCATCTTAAGTTAATCTTAGAGTTGCTCAAGAAAGAGGAGTTGTATGCTAAATTCTCTAAATGTGAATTTTAGATTCCTAAAGTATAGTTCCTCGGTCACGTGATTGACAGTAAGGGCATTCACGTGGACCCCACCAAGATCGACTCAATTAAAGATTGGGCATCTCCTAAGACTCCAACAGAGATTCGTCAATTTTTAGGTCTTGCCGGTTACTATTAAAGATTCATTGAAGGATTTTCAAAGATCGCCAAATCAATGACCAAGCTAACCCAGGAGAAGGTAAAGTTTGATTGGGGTGACATACAAGAAGAAGCTTTCCAACAATTAAAGGAGAAGTTGTGTAGTGCACCTATCTTGGCTTTACCTGAAGGAGCTGAGAACTTTATTGTTTATTGCGAAGCTTCGTATAAAGGATTAGATGTTGTCTTAATGCAAAATGAGAAGGTGATTGCTTATGCATCACGACAACTAAAAATTCATGAGAAAAATTATACAACTCATGACATGGAGTTAGGAGCAGTAGTGTTCACTCTAAAGATTTGGAGATACTATATGTATGGAACAAAGTGCACTGTGTTCACTGATCACAAAAGTTTACAACATATCCTGGATCAAAAGGAGTTGAACATAAGACAACGTCGTTGGTTGGAATTTCTCAGTGATTACGATTGTGAAATTCGTTATCATCCGGGAAAAGCAAATGTAGTGGCTGACACTTTAAGCAGAAAAGAACGTATTAAGCCATTACGAGTATAAGCCTTAGGTATGACTATTGGTTTGGATCTTCCCAAGCAAATATTGGACGCTCAGACTGAGGAAAGGAAGCCAGAGAACTTCGATGCTGAAGATGTGGGAGGTATGATCAGGAAGAAAAGATAGAACCGCGTGCTGACAGAACATTATGTTTGAAGAACAGGAGTTGGTTGTCGTGCTATGCTGATCTAAGGACTCAGATTATGCATGAGTCCTACAAATCAAAATATTCTTATCATCCGGGTTATGATAAGATGTACCTAGACATGAAGAAATTATATTGGTGGCCCAACATGAAGGCCGAAATTGCCACCTATGTTAGTAAGTGTTTGACATGCTTAAAGGTCAAAGTTGAACACCAGAAACCATATGGTTTGTTGGTGCAACCTGAGATACTACAGTGGAAGTGGGATAATATCACCATGGATTTTATCACCAAGCTCCCTAAGACATCAAGTGGTTATGATACCATTTGGGTGATTGTAGACCGTCTTACTAAGTCTGCACACTTTTTGCCAATTAAGGAGAATGACACAATGGAGAGTTTGACAAGGCTGGACTTGAAAGAAGTGGTCACGAGACATGGAATACCAGTCTCAATCATTTGTGACCGTGACGGTAGATTTACGTCAAATTTCTAGAGGTCGTTCCAGAAGGCTTTGGGTACTCAGTTGGATATGAGTATTGCTTACCATCCGAAGACTGGTGGACAAAGCGAAAGAAACATTCACTTTTTATTTTTATTGGTTACGTAAAACGTCTACGTTTCGTAATAAATTACATTCATGCATACATGGTGTCGGTAACCCGAAATCACCTTCACTTCACCATGGATACCAAGAAAAATAGATAAGAAGAAAAATGAAGAAATGTAGAGAGAAGTTAGAGAGAGAAAGTAGAGAAAAAATGAGAGATGGTTGAATTGACTATGTGAAAATACAAAGTGAACCAACACTCTCTCCACATATGGAAAGGGGAATTTATACTTACACCACATGGGCTTCATGGGGCTTTGTTGGGATCGATGTTGAAGGTATTATTTTCTTCGGTTGCGGTTTAAAGCATTATCGGCAAGTAAAGAAGTTTACAAAATGGTTGAAATGAAAGAATGGCGAGGCTTTGGGACCTTCCTGAAGCTATATTTATCTAGCTGTTATGATTAGTCTTTTTTGTTTATGCACCATTAGGTGGTTTTTTCCTATTGGTGTTATTGGCTATGTAATATTTTAGATGTCATATGGCATGTCATATGATCTAGTGGTTGTTCAAGCGTAGGCTTGAGGTTAATGTGACACTCAGTCACATTCAATTGTACTTATCAGATTTTTGGGTTTTTAATATATTTTACCGGGGAATCGTCCCCTTTACTCAAAAAAAAATATTAGTTTACATTCACGAGCCCGTTTACCCTTCTAACCTACTACAACATATAAATAATATATTACTGAGACCTAATATTCCTAATGAACGAACTTCTTATTCGACTCAATATTTTGAGGCTAACAGTCTCCCCTGAAGTGAGTTCATTGTGACACTCCTTCATGAGATCAATGAGATCGCTTTTGTCGTTAAGCTCTTGTCTTTGTCTTGGTCTTTATCTTGTTGTAGGCTTGTTCCTTCATGCTGTGTGATCTTTGATCTTTAGCCTTTGTCATTGTCTTTCAACTTTGTCTTTACGTCCGAGATCTTTAAATCTTTATCCTTCAGTCTTGTTCATCTTTGCCACCTTGCGATCTTGTGTCTTGACCAACATGCTCATACTTTGCATCATCTTGAAAGCTTGCTAATAATCTCCCTTAATAGACTTGATATCTTGAATATCAGAGTTTGCGGAAGTCTTTGTCTTTAAATCTTGAGCTTTCTTGATTCTTGAATCTTGATGCTTATAGTATGTCTTTGTAGTTTGAGCATGAGTATGTAGTAATGAATCCGACTTCAGCTGGAATAGGATATCGCCACCACCGCATAACCTGCAAGCTTATGTTGGTGATAATCGACAGATATGGACGAGAGTGTCTTTGTCACTTCGTTGAATAAGGTTGTAATAACCACGGTTCCCCGTTAATCAGTATAAATACTGCCTGTGATCAGATAGAATTCATATGAATCTTCTTAACAGGGTTTCGCAGCTGCACTAGCCGTTCTCGTTACCGGAGCATCTCAAAGCAGACAACACGGTAAGAGTGAATCAGATAGTTACTATCTTTCTGATTAAGTCGTCAATTCATTTACTGGAACAAGTTTGATTCTCATAGAATCGCACCATCGTTTCTTTCCAGTTGACACAAGCTTGATTCATATAGAATCGCGCAAGTCACCTACTGAGAGCTTGTTTGATGTTGGCTCAAGCAGGATTTCCATCTTCACGGTGGATACTTAAGTATCACTCTGATGTTCTGGCAAAATCACAAAGATAATGTGTAGGACTCTTGTTAACAGCTTATGAACTTATTAGTGTTCAA
>BQNB010122001.1:6350-20360 GCA_026074375.1 Tanacetum coccineum
GGGGTTATAAGAAAGTGGTGTTGGGCTTTTTATTGGTTTTTATAAGGATTTTATATAAATGGGCTGACCCGGGCCCACTAGGTGGGTACGGGTGGGCTTACTTTTGGCAATTTAGGTTTTCGGGTTCGGTTTTTGATGCTCTTTCCAATGCCACTTCCCGGGGTTGGCTTTGACTTTGACTTTTTTGTTGACTTTGACTTGGTCTTTTTGACTTCTCACTGTCTTTCCGTTCTCATGCTCGGTTTTGTCGTTTTGGCTTTGATTTTTGTCCTTTTCTTGGATTTCCGTTTCCTGCACAATACAAATGCAAAACATACGAATACAATGTATTTTTGGTACGTTTTTAGTCATTTAAGTCCATTTTTAGTGGTCAAATGTATGTGTAATTAAACACATACCAGGGACACCAAGAAAATAAGTTATGAAAGTGTACTACAAAACAAAGTTAATAAACAAGCGCACATATACATAATAACGATAATAGCTATGTATGTAAAAAGAAAAAAATAATATGAAAATAGTGTTTTAACTTAAGGTTTGAAAACATGTTTAGGATCAAGTAACATAACCGATAGGTATAGTGCTAAAAGTTAAAAATTAAGAAATTGTGAATTTTGACGACTGGTGAGGGACGGATCTACCAAAAGCATAGATGGATCCACCAACCTTAGATTCGTCAATCCGTGAAACTCTTAAAAATGGGCATAACCCATTTTTTTAGCCAAAACCTAAAGCACTTAGCATGTAAACACTTAAATCATGAACAATATCAAGTAAGGGTCGTAAAAGGAGAACACACCAAGTCATAAAGAGATTTTAATGCACCATGCAATTTGTGAAAACAAGAAGGAGGGGTTGACATAGTATTACAGGTTCATTTTGCTTTAAAAAGTTTGCTTTCAAATACTTAGATTCCGAGTTAGTATGTTTAACCAATCAACAATATGAATCAACAAAGTAAATATCTAGACTAATAGTAAATAACAATCACAACAATATAAAGAGATGAGAGAAGGAACAATCAAACCAAGACACCAAGATTTATAGTGGTTCGGCTACGAAGCTCTTCTTCGCCCTACTCTACTCCCCGAGTATCCTACTCGAGATTTCACTATGTCAACAAGCTCCCTTCAGGCGGAGAAAACCGTTTATATGTCGCTTACATTATTTTTCGACACTAAACTAAACGAGTCCTAATCTTAGCTAGAACCAATCTACCACTTCACAATCACTACACAATCACAAGATCTACACTATCGGATTTACACACTATCCGAATCACACAAATACACAAGATAATTACAATAGAGATTTGGTACTTAGAAGAAGAGAGGAGAGATCACTAAATAACAATTCATTTCTTGGCGAATACAAATGTTCTTCTCTTGCACTTGAATAGAAGGAAAAGATGAAAAGAAGAGATAGAATCACTTGAAACAAGATCTAAGAATCTTAGTGATCAAGAGATTTAGAGAGAGAAAAAAGATTTTTAGAAAGAGAAAGTTATCTGAAAATTTCGTGCAAAGAGGTCTATTTTTCTGCAGGGAATGGAGCAGTATTTATAGGCAGAAAAACCCAACGATCACTGAGGGCGGTCCCGGCGGTCCCAAATATATATGGGGGCCGCAGGCCTATAAAGGGGGCCGCCCATTAGACTACGCAACTGTTTTTGTCCATTTTGTTGTGAATGTTGTATCTGGTATGGAACTTTCCATATTGGGGAGAAAATTTGAATTTCAAATTATAAGTTTTAATACAACTTTATCTTTTAATTAGAAAATGATTATTGTATAGATTTTTTTGTGAAATACTTTTGTAAAAATGTTATGGATAAAGAAAAATAATTCTTGATCACAAATCATGCTTACTGATTTGTTTGTTCATGCCATTAATATAAGTGATTACTAATCTTAGAAATAAAATTTTACTATTAATAATTTGTAAACGTTTAATTTTATCGTAAACGTTTTTACATTTTGTTATTATCAAAACGCTGAGAGGTCAAAAAATATAAATAACGTTTATATTAGTATTAATAATCTCCTTCTTTTTGATGATGACAAAATATAAACTCATTTTGTATAAAATTAAAAGTTACAAATTGATAATGAGTTTTGTTCCATTTCTCCCCCTTTTTATCGAATTCAAAAAGGATGATTGTCGAGTAGTTGTAGAAAGAAAGAAGTCGACGATATCAAGACTCCCCCTTGATGTATGCTCCCCCTAGTTTGGGGCACCAAGGGATTGATCTTAACTAGAATTGTTACTGCTACAAAAACAAAGTTAGAGGTACAAGTGCAAGACAGGTATTTTTTAAACATAACACTGAATTCAAGTCACCCAAAAGAGAGTTTCATTCAACAATCAAGAAACTCATACAATAGCAAATGCAAGTAATACATTCATACAACATAAAATAAAACTAGAGCTATAAGACAAATTCATACTATACTTGTATGAACTATTACAAGATAAAGTAGATAATCATAAAATAAAGACATAATAAGGCATATATCTACACTAGTGGATTCTTGAAATGTAAAGTATGCCAAATCAAAAGATACATGGTCGATTATTTAGGTAGATTAATCATATAAGAATGATTAATTAAAGAGGGAAAAGGAGGAGGTTGGTGACACATGGTTTGAAGGAGTGCGATTTTGAGGAATGAGATGGGTGAGAAGAAAGTGAATAAAGTTGATTTCATTTCTCAAGGAGTGGAATTGGTGCCTAGAAAACTTGCAACAATGACAAAAACTTGATGGAAATTCAACTTGAGCATGAGAAGGAGGATGAATTAGTTGCGGTGGTAGTGAAGGTGGTGCATGAATGTAGGCATTGGATGGGTTAGTGTGTGAATCAAGGATGGTGGAAATGTTGTGAAGTTGGTTGATCATTTGATCTCTTAATGGATTGTATGATGGTAGTGAAGGAGATTGAAAATTGACTCTTTGAGGAAGTGGAGGTGAGTCTTTTTGGGAAGAAGGTGATGATTTTAGAGTGGATGTCTTGCGTTTCCATACTTGTCTTACCAACATTCTTAGTTTTCTAGAGAAGTTGGAATGGTGGTTTGAGCAAGACATTAATGATGAGGGAGAGGAAGATGAAGAAGATGGAGGTAGTGATGAAGTATAACAATTGGGTGATTTAAATCATGAGAAAGATGTGATAGAATGGCAAAGCATGGTTTGGATAGAAGAAGATGCAAAAGATGGTTTAGCTAAACAGGGAAGTGCCAGCTTAAGGCTGTAGGTAGGAGGGTCAAAGATACAGAAAAAGAGGCAGACATAAAAGTTTCGTTCCCCCCTGTCGGCGGTCCCATATTGGCAGGCGGTCCCAAATATATTGGGGGCCGCCGGGTATTTATGGGGGCCATTTTCTGGAAAAACGAAAATTTCTAATTTTCCCCTTTCTTAAGTCCAGTGATTTCGGCATCTACCAAATTCAAGAATCAACTAATTTAAGCAATAATATATGGTCCTAAACTAGCATACAACTCATTTAGCAAGTAGTAGTATTGTACACATGTCACATTCATAAAGCGTTGATAGGATGATAAAATAGAAAGAATCATCCAAGTCAAATGTAATTGTCATTTGCCATTCCTAGTCCTAATAGCGTTATTAAAAACACAATGTATTAGATAATAAAAATAATAATAATAATCTCTAATAGTTAAGCCAACTTGTTCACTTCCGTTTCCCACTCATCATGGTCTTGAGAGCTTGTCCAATTGACCTTAACCCTTCTCGGTGAGCATCTCGTTGTTGAGTTTGAAGATTTATAGTTTCAGAGAGATATGTGTTCAAGTTATGACTTTCATGAGGAGGGTTTTGACAAACTCTAGGGACAACATTAGACGAGGAAGAGACATTTTGAGAAAGAGAGGAAGAATTGGAATGAAATGATTCATCATCATTTTCATCAATGGTATCATACAACGGACGAGATGAGGATGGATGATTCAAAGTGGTGGAGGAGGAGCTAGCATTTGATTCACGAGGTCTTTTCTTGCCATGATCCGATCTTTTTCGCTTATAATAAAGAGCGAGGGGATGCATTACTCGATCATGTGAGATGTAGTGATCAATTGCTAACTCAAGAAAGACGGACACAACATGTTTGAACAATCTAGTCAAAAGCATTCCATAAGGTAAGAGTTCTTTAGGTTTGTTTTGAGTCTTTTCTATTCTTTTGAGAATGAAAAATGCTAAATTGTATCGAGTGGAGGTCTCAATGCAATAAAGCATATGACAAAGACACGCAAAGACATGATCCTTATGACCTCCTAGACAAATGGAATTTTCATGAATGATGTCAACCCATGGTTTCATATGAGGTTGAATTTCGCGAGTTAGGATTTCATTTTTATCAACGACAATGGTTTTCTTGTTTTTAGTACGAGTGACTTGACCTTGTCAAGGAATTTGAATAAAAGACTTGACGACATTTAGAGAAGGAGGAGTGGTTTTATAACGACCTTTACTCGGAACACTTATTGACAAGTAGTCGAGTGACCACATGTCGGTGTGTGACACTTGACCTTTGAACGGTATTTTTAAGATTTGACCGAATTCCTCAAGAGTGAGAGAGAATGACTTACTTTGTATAACAAAGTTGACCACAAAATGACCCGTGGAGTTATAATCAAAAGTTAGTTGACTATAGAACTCGAGAACAAAACGAGGAACAATTTGTTCGTTTATGTTCAACAAACAATCAAAATCAATTGATTCAAACTTAGCACGGATATGACTCATGTTTTCAAAATTTTGACTCACAACCCTACCCTCATGAAAGTATCATTTTTCAAGACTTGCAATTGTGTTTTGTAAGGGTTGATTAAATTCATTTGATATGAGTGGAATGTAGTTTCGGGTCTTTTGATGATCTAGTGTGGTAATTCGAGGCATTGTTACCTAAAATAAAACAATCACAATCATATTTTAATTTATTACACTTGTGTTGTTATTTTGAGTTCGTGCCTAGTGTGTGCCTAGATGTAATAGATGTGGAGTAACGATTAACTCGACCTAAAAATTAAAATCTTAAGAGTTAATCCAAACCACATAGTTTGATTTGCTCACCCAACATGCAAAAATACATATGAATTATGTATCTCGACTTTTATTCATGAGATCATTATGCATGTGTTGAAAAGCGTTTTAAGTTGTATTAACAATGCATAACAACAATTTTATTATGTTTCTAACGTGAGTGATTTGAATATAAAATTGGGGGTTTGGTTTGAAATCAATTTTTTGACAAACTCATTAATGTATGCAAATCCTATATCTACGGGAAGCATATTAGTTATACATTGTAACCTAGTAGTCCTAATTGTACAAAATTGAAAGAAAAGTATAAAATCCCCAATTTTAATTTTTGTGTTCTTCATGAACCCTAGACTCAAATTGAAAGAAATTAGATGAAATTACTTACAATTGATGATGTTAGAAATGATTGTAGGTGTTGATTTTATCTTCAATTAGTGTTTAATGGGTGATTTTGAGTTTTTTTTTGTTGTTTTGTTCGTTTTCGTCATCGCAGAGAAGAAAGGGTGTGTTTGGTTTTGTTATTTGATTTTTTTTAACTAAGTGTGAAATATGATGTCTGCTGTTGGTGGTCTCGTATTGTCAGGCAGTCCCAAATATATTGGGGGCCGCCGGGGATTTTGGGGCCGGCCTTAGCGAGGGATTTTGGACTTAGTTTTGACAAAAAATTTACAAAGAGGAGTGACGTTTTAATTTTCAATTCGCAAATCAAAAATATCTAATTAGCTTCGGATGAAGTAGTTAAATTGTCACGACGCAGAATGGAACGCGGACTAGAATTGAGACAGAAAAAAGATAAGCGGACTAATACGATTTATGGAATGTGTTCCATCATTCCTAAACCAAGACGTAGATAGTTAAACGATTCACGTTTAAGGGGTTTCCTAAGAATGTCGGCGATGTTGGCGACGGACGGCACTTTTTCGATTTGAGATATGTCCTTTCTGGACATTATCATGAAGAAAGTGGTGACGAATTTCGATGTGTTTGGTTCAAGAATATCGCATCGGGTTTTTGCTAAGGTCAATCGCGCCTTTATTGTCGCACATGATCGGGACGTCATCAAGTCGAACGTCGTAGTAGATAAGAGCTTGTTTCATCCATATTGCTTGTTGACATACCTTTCTGTCATTTACGTATTCGGCTTTGATAGTGGATATAGTAAGAGCAGTTTGTTTATTTGAGAACCAAGATGTCAAACAACATCCCATGAACGTATAAATACCGCTAGTGTTCTTTCGGTCCACATAATCTCCCGCATGATTAGAGTCGACATATACTACTGTTTCTATGTCGGTCCCCTTAGGATACCATAATCCAAAGTGCGTAGTGCCTTTAATGTATCGGAAGATACGCTTAATCGCTTCAAGGTGAGAGGTTTTGGGAGCCTCTTGTAAGCGGGCACAAAGGCAGACACTAAACATGATATCGGGCCTACTTGACATTAGGTATAATAAACTACCTATCATGCCTCGATACTTGGTACTATCTACCGACTCACACTCTTCATCTTTCGTGAGTTTGGTATCGGAGGACATTGGGGTTTTCATTGGTTTAGATTCTTCTAAGCCAAATTTCTTAAGCATTGCTTTAATATATTTAGACTGATTAAAGAAAATAGCATATTCTATTTGTTTTATTTGTAGTCCAAGGAAGAAGTTAAGTTCACCCATCATGCTCATCTCGAACTCGTCATGCATGATTTTGGCAAATTCATCACACATGTCTTGACAAGTAGAACCGAATATAATGTCGTCGACGTATATTTGAACGATGATGAGGTTTGAACTTTTCTTCTTAGTAAAAAGAGTGTTATCTACCATTCCTATTTTATATTCATGTTTAATAAGAAAAGCTTTTAATCTATCATACCAAGCTTTGGGTGCTTGTTTAAGACCGTATAAAGCTTTCTTTAGTTTATAAACATGATCCGGTTTTTCAAAGTCAATGAATCCTAGAGGTTGTGCCACGTATACCTCCTCATTGATAAAACCGTTCAGGAATGCACTTTTTACATCCATTTAGAATAGCTTAAAATCTAAAGCACAAGCATAAGCTAATAGTATCCTAATTGACTCAAGTCTAGCAACTGGGGCATAAGTTTCATCATAATCAATGCCCTCTTGTTGATTATAGCCTTGAGCAACTAACCTAGCCTTATTTCGAGAAACAATACCGTTCTCGTCTAACTTATTTTAAAACTCATACTTAGTTCCTTGATTGTCAATTTCCTAGGTTGTGGAACTAACTCCCAAACGTCGTTAGCAATGAATTGATTTAATTCTTCTTGCATGGCGACTATCCAACTATCATCCGTTAAGGCTTCATTCACATTCTTAGGTTCTATAGTTGATATAAAATAAAAGAAGTTACTTTGGTTTTGGGCTTGTGATCTAAGGGTTCTTTGGTTAAGGTTTCCTATGACATTTTCTAATGGATGGTTCCTAGATTCCTTAATATTGACTATTTTGTCAACCTCTAAAGTTTCATCCTTAATGTCATTTTCTAGGTTTTTCTTTTCGGTAACCTTAATTGCTTCTTCTTCATCTAAGTCATCATCCACCAAGGGTGATGTCTTAGAGGGTGGAGGAGTTTCATCGAATGTCATGTTGAGTGATTCTTCGACTTTCCTAGTATGTTTGTTAAGGATGATGTAGGCTTTACTATTTTGTGAGTAACCTAAAAAGATACCTTCGTATGACTTTGGGTCAAACTTTGTAAGGTATTCTTTAGTCTTTAAAATGAATCACTTGCTTCCAAACACCCTAAAGTAATCTAGAGCAGGTTTCCTACCTTTTAAGAGTTCGAAGGTGTTTTTCCTAAGATGGCTCTAATTAGGATTCGGTTAAGAATGTATGTTGAAGTGTCTACTACGTTACACCAAAACTTTTGTGGTAACGATTGCTCATTCAACATAGTCCTACTCAATTCTTGAAGTGTCCTATTCTTCCTTTCAACCACGCTATTTGATTGAGGAGTGCGTAGAGCTGAGAAGTTATGTGTAATTCCATTGGCATTACAAAACTCTCCAAATTGCACCTCATTATCAAATTCCCTACCTTGGTTGGTTCTTATTGACACTATTGTACATCCTAATTGGTTTTGAATTTTCTTACTAAATATTTTGAATTGATCGAAGGCTTCGGTTTTATCCTTAAGGAATCTATTCCAATTATACCTAGAGTAGTCATCTACTATGACTAAGGTGTAGCAGTTTCCTTCATAACTTCGTACGGCGGATGGACCGAAGAGATCCATATGAAGGAGTTATAAGCAACTAGTCATTAAGACTATATTCTTAGCTTTATGACTAGCGTGAGCTTGTTTTCCAATTTTGCAAGCATCACAGATGTGTTGATCAAACTTGAGCTTAGGTAAGTTTCTAACTAATTCCTTAGATGCTAATGATTGAATAAGATGCATATTTGCGTGACCTAATCTCCTATGCCACAATGTGGAATTTTCATTCATGTTGCTAGACAAATTTGATATTTAGGCTTATTTCCTAATTTCATCACATATAAGCCTTTCTTCTTAATACTTCTACCTATGACCTTACCATCCTTAGTGATTTCACTATCATGTTCAGAGAAAGTTACTCTACACTCATTATCACATATTTGTCCGATACTTAACAAGTCAAATCTTAAGTTATCTACATGTTCTACATTATCTATTTTGAGAGAGTAATTCAAAATCGTACCTTTGCCAATGATGTTACCACGAAGATTGCTACCAAAAATAACATTACCTCCGTTGTATGCCTTGTAGCTTGAGAAGAGCTTTCGGTTACCCGTCATGTGTTTGGAGCATCCACTATCTTTTATCCACTCATCGGGTTCCAAGTCGACTCCAAGGCATATCTATTTATATACGGCAACACCTCAAACATTTGGTCCCCAATATCTTATGGGTCCAAAGTTGTTATTGCTAAACAGCCCTTGCGTTTGATGCAATTGGTTGGGATGTGGGAAAGGAAGACACATTTCCCATGGCATGTAACTTTGACGTTGGAGATTGTTCTAAGTTACAGGAAAGCCACGATATTGATTTTGTCGAACAACGTTTCTTTTTTGTTGTGGTGTTTTAGGACGAGAATAGTTATTGATAACTCTTCTAGGTGGTGGAGTTTTTGATCTAAAATTAGGTTTTGAAAATCCAACTCCGGGTTTTGACAATGGCTTATAAAATTGTTTAACTTTAGTATCATTAGCAACGGGAACTTTGACATTGTTTACTATTATATGTTTTGGTCTAGGACCCAAAATAGATTTTGAAAAGACACAGTTTTCTCTGATCCAGGTGTAACCACTGGTGGCAGTCCCATAATTGCTTTGGGGGCCGCCTGCATACTAAGAGGGCATCCCATGTTTATGGGACTTCCATTAGAGGATGCCTTTTTCTAAGCTTTCACAAATTTTATATCCTTGGTTCCACTATATGATGCTTAAAATGAATTAAACCCTAAACCTAACTTATCACCGGAGGATTTTCAATTACTTAGCATTTCATTTAAGCAATGTGTGCTCTTTTTAAACTTGGTTGGTTTAAGAGCTTCCTCTTTAAGCTTTTCATTTTCAATTTTAAGCATATGACATTTTACACATTCGAGATCAACACCCTTGTTTTTATCGAGTGTAGACACTTTTTCTTTTAGAATACTAAGTTCTTTTTCTAAACTATTTATAGTGGCTTTTAATCTTTTGTTTTTAGTGATTATCTTTAAGCTCATTTTGCACAGTTTATCATATTCACTATCTAATACTAAATCATCTATTTGACGAGTTTTCATCACTAAAGTAAGAGGATTCGGAACATACCTCACTTGATGCTTGAGCTACAAGACACGTTTCGTTTTTGACCTTCTCATCATCTTCTTAACCGCTATCACTACAAGAACCTCTGACAAAAGCTCTTTGGTTATTGTCATTTGGTGGTTTTGGACATTCTCCAATAAGATGATTTGGGTCACCGAATCTAAAGCATTTTCTATCACTTTTACCGTTCTTGTCATCATGGATTCTTTGGAATGTCTTTTTGCCGTTCCAAGGTTGTCTCACGAATCTACCTCTTCTCTTAAAGAACTTCTTAAAGTCTCTTACCGCCACGGCTTACTCTTCGTCTTCACTTCTGGAAGTCGAACACTCTTCATTACTAGATTCTTTCTCAGCCTTTAAAGCAAGAGATTTCCTTTCAACTTTTTCTTTGACTATTTTGGAATCTTTCTTGATGATCATTTCGTGAACTTTGAGGTTCTCGATAAGTTCATCAAGAGATAATGACGTTAAGTATTTCGACTCTTCAATCGTCGTGACCTTTGCTCTCCATTTAGGATGTAGAGCCCTAACAAACTTCCTAACATAATTCTTGCTAGAATAGCCTTCATCAATAGCTTTTAGACTAGTAATAATAGTGTTAAATCTAGCAAAAGCACCATCTATAGATTCGTCTTCAAAAATGATGAATTGTTCATATTGTTGAACCAAAAGGTCGATCTTATTATCTTTGACTTGATTATTACCTTGATGGGTGATTAACAAAGTTTTCCAAATTTCTTTTGCCGTATTACACATAAAAATTCTTTCATATTCTTTTCTAGGCAAAGCATTATAAATAACCATTTTAGCTTCGTTATTTTTTGCTAGTCTCTTTTTAAGATCATCACTTTGTTTTTCAAAAGGGATAACCTCATCTAATTTGGTTTCTAAATTTTTTTGATGTTGCGGTTGTCGTAAGGGACTTCTACAAGAAGTTTTACAACTCCCTAGGCAGTGTACCTAACCGTTATAGTGTAGTATAGGCAAGACTTGGGGGTTGTTATCATTCTCTAGAGGAATAGGTTGGGAAGGATTGATCACGGTCTAACAGAATTCTAAGGGTTGAGAGAAGATTCTTTTTGTGTTTTTATATTTATAGGAAAGCAGGTAAATCATATATTTGAGAGGTTTGGTTGGTTCTAGCTATTAAACTAAATATAAACTACGCTACTGGTGATAACAATATAATAAAAGACTATGTTTATTTAATCATGTATTACTCCTTAGATTGCTTCTCCTAGTGTTGTTGCTTTGTCACACTTGTGATGATCTATGTAATTATTTCCTAAGTCATGAACGAATTACACGAACCCGCCGTCTATTTAATATTCCGTTATGGCAACGCACAAGTAAGGTAGTATGAAGACTATTACAAGGCCCCTAAGAGTATATTAAATGCATTTGAAATATATTAAGAGTGGATCAACCATATAAGGGGCAAGGTAAGATTGAAGACCTGTTTAACCGTGGTAATCCTTTTACAAAATCATTGGTTTTCCTAGACATTCAACAGCGGATCAGACAACAAAGTAGTTTTCTAAGACCAAAATGCATAGTCTTCACACAACACCACTAAGATCTACATCCTAGGTTTCATACAATCATAAATAAACACAATAGAAGGTTTAGCCAAACATGTTATAAATAAAGCAAGAACAATAATGACTCAAACAACACATAGACATATTGAATGATTAAGATAATCTTACTTGATTAAAACATGAATTGAAGGAAGTACAATAGGGTTTTGAGTCCCTAAAATCATCCCTAATAGCTGCTAAATGAACTAGGGTTTGTCCCTTTCTTTTACTCTAAAGTTACACACTTAAAACCCTAAAAACGGATTTGTATATATAGGAAAATCGCTGTGACGGCGTCGCGTGTTAATCATGACGCCGTCATGAATAGAATATTCTAGATAATAGACTGGGTCGTACAATCTGACACCGTCTGGAGATCTTGTGACGCCGTCTTGAGATGGGTTGTGACGGCGTCACGTGTAATCTGTGACGCCGTCTCCAGCTTTTGAGTAGAAATTCTTGAGAGATGTTGGTGTAGGTTCGTAGTCTTGTCCGTTTCTTCTCTAAATGAGCCCAAATCACGTGTATTTCTTCCAAATTTAAAATACCTAAAAAAGAACGATTAAGTACCTATTTTAGGCATAAACACACGATTTAGAGGGTTAAACGACCCTGAAAAAATGTATAAAATGACACCTCATCAAATACCCCTACACTTGGGATTTTCTTGTCCTTTGGGCTTTTCTACCTAGACAATAGCAATATGAGGGTCATTTTACCTACTTTTTAAAAGTATTTTACAACACAACCTTCTAGAACTCATAATTAAAAGCACGGAAAGTATATACTAGCACCTCACATAAGTGTTTAGGATTCTCTCTTTCACTCGTTGTATAATGAATTATAACATATAGGGGAAACATAAAATCAACACTCATTACCTGTCATAGCATATAAATTACCATAGGCTTGGTAAAGGATCAAACGTCCACCTCTAAGTGCAAGCATTATTCATTACTATCTAAGAGGTCTTTCAAAGGGTTGTGGGGTGTAGGTGTAAGATAACATATAATGGAAACAGAAATGAATAGGATACATTTGGGTGGCTTTGGGTGAATTTAGAGTCGACGGGTTAGCTAACTACTTATACGAATACACGTTGGTTTGGTTGCTAAGACAAGACTCGAACGAAGATCTACAAACTCTACACAACTCTACATCAATCCCTTTCTTTTTCTTTTCTATTTTTCTCTCTTTTTTTAATAACATAATACATCATAACATGGGGTTTATAACACGTACCTCTATACTTAAGATTTTACATGCTCGATATTTACAATCTAACTAATGACCCAATTTGAGGTGGATCAAAATAACATGGGGATCATCTAACAAATGTATGGGGGGTATTGACTTAACTTTTCTTCCCTATTCTTCCGCAAAATAAATACTACCATGAATCCCAATCGTCCCAAAACTGTACTCAAATAATTAACTTGAGTTAAATACAATAATGTACTAAAAATGAGTACATATAAGGTAGGCTAAGGCGATTTGGGTGTAACAATTGGCTTAAGGATGACAAGGTTTCAACTACCATATACTTGATTGCTCAAATCATTAACTCGAACAAGCTAAAGGTATAATATCTAAGGGCGAACCTCATATTTTGGGGGTGGAATTTGAGGGTTTTTGTGCTAGTAATATAAATTTTTATCCATGAGACGCTATTAATACTCGGTTTTTGTCGGTATGTGTCATAAAAAAATTTAAATTTTGGTCAAAGTTACCTCTTATGCTATGTTTCGATATATTACCCATCATTTTAAAGGCAAAGCAAATGGCAAATGAAAGAATAGTTCTAAGGCTTATTTTCCCCCTACACTTAAGTTGAACATTGTCCCCAATGTTCTATAAAGGTACCCGTTAAAACGAATAAAAGGAAAAGAAAACAAGTAAAAAAACTAGTACTCCCCTAGTTTTCTCAATAATGGAGAAGAAACATGCGATATATGGTTAGATCGTCATCCAAGAATTATCCAATGAAACTTCCTAATGACTTCCAAGCTTCTTCT
Organism: Tanacetum coccineum; assembly: GCA_026074375.1. NCBI lineage: Eukaryota > Viridiplantae > Streptophyta > Magnoliopsida > Asterales > Asteraceae > Tanacetum > Tanacetum coccineum. Next base: position 19,817 of record BQNB010122001.1, read on the forward strand.
CATCAAATATAACCTGTAAATCAAAGACAAAGACAACTAAACCAAGCATAAAATGTGCTATTTAATAATATACAATGTGAAATTAGGGTTTGACTCGATAAAGCAGTAAAGATAGGATGAGAGAATTGCCAAACTCATTGGTTTTGCAGGTTTATAACAGAAGAGTACATATATTAAATGTTGTGCAAGTTTTCTTTTCAAAAATAATTAAAACTTTAAGTTTTCTAGAACTGGGCATTTGACGACGTCATGATTATCCTAACGTCGTCACAAATGTCGTGGTGATGGCGTCGCGTGTAAATCGTAAAGCCGTCTCCATATTCCGTGAAAAAGAAAATTTTGTTTTTGATGAAAAATTTCCTACACTTGATTCCATAAGTTAATTCCTGTACCAATGGCTGCATAAAACATGAGATTTGGCAATTTAATCATATGACTCGAAACTGATGCGAATTAATCTAAACAATTTATTTTAAATGTTTAAATTTTGGTTCTAAGAACCGGATATATTCCCCTACACTTATTTTGTTGCCAAATACCTTTG
>BQNB010122002.1:7001-20360 GCA_026074375.1 Tanacetum coccineum
TTATTTATATATATATATATATATATATATATATATATATATATATATATATATATATAATATATGAAAATAATTTATGTTATTTTGAATATTATCCTATTAGCCTTAATTATATATATACAAATGTCTTTTTGCAAAATGCTTAACGTATGTATAAATTTTCTATCTTTCGGAAAACAACTTGTGAATCTAATATATATATTAAATAAAAATTTAATAACAAGGACATGTAAATTAAAAATGTTCCGAAAAGAATACATTCAGATCGAATCACACAAATCTTTCACCGAACATTCTTTCGTTAATGATTTTGTCGTTATAAATATACCTGAAGAGGATGTTGAACCCAAACAAATAATTCTCGATCCTGATGATCAGCCTATGTGGGAAAGTGCTAAGACTGTAGCACCGACTCCTAATTCTGCCATTATTCAACTCGATGTTGATGACAACTTTGTTATCAATAGTACTCACTTAAATATGATTCGGGAAAATAAATTCGATGGTTATCTGCGGGCCGATCCGCATGACCACATCCGTGAATTTCTCGCAATCTGCGACATGTTCAAATACGGTGAAACTCAAAGCGAAGCCGTAAAGCTTTTAATATTTCCCTTTTCCTTGTGCGATGAAGCTAAAACCTGGTTTAACGAACTTAATGAAGAGTCTATAACATCGTGGGAACAAATGAGAAGAGCTTTTATAAACAGATTCTTTCCACCTTCGTTATTTAACCGTCTTTTACTTGAAATCAGAAATTTCTCTCAACTCGTATGTGAAAGTCTAACCGACGCTTGGTTACGACTCAAGAACATGCTTCGAAAATGTCATGGGCACGGTCTGACCAAAGGAGCTATTATTCAAATATTCTATCATGGTCTAGACGAACCCACTCAAGGAATCCTGGACATAACTGCTGGAGGAATCTTCCTCTATAAAACTCCAAATCAAGCTTTTCAATTTCTTGATGAAAAAGTCCTTTTAGCTTTTTAATTTCTTGATGAAAAAGTCCTTTTAGCTTTTTAATTTCTTGATGAAAAAGTCCTTTTCGAACATGATTGACCCATTAAATCTAAAAACAAACATCATCGAAAATCTGTTTCCTTCGCCGATGTAAGTGATAGTAAGACTGATAATTCTCGATTAATGGAAAAATTGGTAGCTTTAACAATAAAAATTGATTCTCAATTTATAAGCTTAAAAGAAGAATTACAAGATATGCGTAACAAATACAATGAGCTTAGAGAGGAAATGTAACACCCCCAAAATGGGTCGCAGCGGAATATGGGTTGGAGAGTGTTACTTCATAGATCAACAGCACGAGATAAAAGAACGACCTCTATATGAGTCAAATGATCTCCACAGTTGGCTATCAGAGCCATCTGGCTCTGATTTAGGATTCTACTAGGTTTTTATTGTCGTAATTTATAAAGAAATATGTGTGTCGTATTTCTGTCTTGTAGTTTATGGTCAAATTTGGTGCAATAGGGTTTTTCATCAAACCCTAATTCGATAAAAACAGGTTTTAAAGTTGATTTTGTGTTATTGGTAAAGGTCGAATTTGGTAATGTTAGGGTTTTGAATAAATCCTAATTAAGTCGAGCAGTTGTATGGTGATTTGGTGCTATTCTTGGTGAATATTGGAGGTTCGTGTTCTTGGTATCAATTCTCACAGGTTGATCCACAAAAGGCAATTATTATGCAACTAGGGTTCCTCAAAAACCCTAATTCGACTAAGATTTTTGATGTATAGGTTTACTATGTTAAGGCGATTAGCTTAAAAGGTTTTACATGAAGGTTTTAGGGATTCATTGCTCGTTCTTTGATTGTTGATCATCTGTGCAATGTTGTTGTGATCATACGTGGATTTAGTAGAATGAAAGTTGGGTATTCTTGTTACATGTAAGATGCTCGTATTTTACATGTCTACAGTACTACTGCCAGAGCAGTTTATGTTGCTAGGTTAAGCAGTTAATACTGCTTGGGGACGAACACAAGTATGTACACTTAATGCTGCCATGTTTATATTTGTGCTGCCAGGAGAAGTTAATGCTGCCACAAGGATTACATCAGTGCTGCCAAAGACGATACTAAGGAAACTTAGTGCTGTCAGTTTATGTTAATGCTGCCAAGGTATAATTAGTACTGTCAACGTATACTTTATGCTGCTAATTATAAGTTTATGCTGCCAAGGAATGTTACTGCTGCTAGGGTAATAAAAGCAGTGAATTTACTACTGCTCGGGCTTAAATGATTTACTACTGCTAGCTTTGTTCGATATTGGATAACACACATGGTTTGAATCTTTGATAGAAGAGAATGTTTGGTTAAATGGCTATATTTTTGGAGTTAATTGCAAAAGGTGATTACGGAGACAATCCTTTATTTTTTATATGACGATGATGTGGAATTTCACGAGTGAGTGTTCTTATCATATCTTAAAGTCGAGTTTGGTTAGATTATGACTTTGAAGATAACTTGTTCATGTGTGATCTACAAACTTATGGTGCTCAATACGCACATTTGCTATCACTTAAAGGAGTTACGTTGTTGTGCTCAGTGTCTCATTTAGATGAGGATTTTGTCAAGAGATTGAGGTCTACTTATATATCATCAGTATAAGTTTGGAGTTATGTGGATAGTACAAGACATAAGACATAAGTTTGGGTTGCTCTACTTCAGCATCAAGTTTGTAATACTGATTTTTCTTCATCAGTAATCATTACATAGAGCCAACAAAATAAGAGATTCAAGAGATGGTTAACATATTGGTTTCAGGGGAAGCATATGATAAAGTGTTTAACCATCTAAATGCACCACTTGAGGGGAAGGTTTGATTTTTTACTACTGTTAAGTCTTTATTACTTACGGCTTGTTTAAGTTGCTACTGATTGAATTTTTTTTTTCCATTTTATATCTATTATGCGTCATGGTAGGGCATTGAGCATTGGAAGCTTGGATTAGAAAAAAAAAATATAACAAAAATAGTGGGAAACAAAAAATAAAAAAAAAAAAAAAAAAAATGTTGATATATGGTTTGTAGTTGTAAGATCATAGTTGCATATCTTCACAGTCTCCATTTTGGATTATGAAAAAAGGGGAAGATGTTACAAAGATGATATAATTTGCAACTTATTAAGTGTGGTGGCATGGAGATCTCAAGTTAAGGGGAAAATTGTTTCATTAAAGGAAGATCAAGATGTTTTTTTTGTCATCATCAAATAGGGGAAGATTGTTGGGAATTATATTGATTTGATGATACAAAACAATGAAACAACAGGAAACAAAAGGATCAAAGTGGTCAAGATTGGAATTCTACAAAGATGGAGGATTCTAGAAGATTTGGTCAAAGATATGAAGATAAAGATTAGGAAGATTTGGTTGCAAAATTAAAATGAAACCCTAAATGATATAAGTGTGCCGTGGGTTTAGAGGAGGGGGAAAGGGATTTTTGCTTTGATTTTTCTTGTATGAATGTAAGAGTATGATAATGCACTAGTTACTTGCTTTATATAGCAACTAACCCATGGATTAACCTTAAACTAACTCTAGTTAAGAAGTAGGGTTAAGGTACAATTGTGTAAGTGCTCTCCTCCTCCCTAGGAGGAGGGAGACGCAAGGTGTGAGGAGAGGGGAGGACATTGACAAGCCAATGTTTAGAAAGTTGTGTTTGTGTAAGGTACTTGTTAGGTTAAGATATATTACATGGATTTAAATTGAATGCCTAGTGTGTATACATACACAACCGGCCATAAGGCTTATTTAATTAATAAGTTGATAAAATTTTATGTATTGGGTATAAATGTGGGTATTTGTTTGAGTGTAGATAGGTAAAGGTGCTTCCGGGTACGACCGAATGTAATTTATTGCGAAACGTAAGCGTTTTACGTAACCAACAAAAATAAATTATGAAAAGTTATAAATTATACTCCTAATAATCATATAACACTTGCTTGATGTAAACTTTAATTCGTTTGGTGTCCGTTTACATTGATCATTGATTTTTAGTTTACGCGATTTAACTATAAGATAATAATTAAAAGCGAACGCGTAAAACTCTAAAAATAAATAATGGAATTTATTAAAGTTGTAAATAACCTGAAAATGAGAAATGTTACAGGAAAACTCTTCTAAAAACCACCTGAATGATGACACGCTGATGTGTGAATGTCATGAAGCCAATTACATCCAATCTGAAGAATATCAAAACCGAAACTCTCATGATTCGTACTCTCATCAATCCTATCATGATCCTGATGATTCTGAAAAATCGCTCACAGAATTAAACAATGATGTGAAAAATAATCTCGAAGATTTCAAAAGATGTATACGTAGCATGAGAATCATTCATGATAAACTTTTTGATCGAGACGATGGTAAAACCACCGGTGTTTTACCTAACAAAAAGTCTAAACCTATCAACCAAGAACCTCAATCTAAAACTGATTTTGAAAAATTAATGACTAAATTCTTGGATGGTCAAAGAGCTACAAGTATGGTTTTCAAAAATAACGTTAACGATATGATTTTAAAAATAAAGCAAAATGAAAAGAATTTCCAAATTAAAATTAAAAAGATGGAAAGAAAAATGGATGAGTGGTCAAAATCTCAAAACATATCTTCAGAACAAACCAATAGGACTGACCCACCTCCTCTTCAAGCTCAAACCAAGCATGTGAATGTCGTATTCATCGGGAGTGGAAAGTCCGATGATCATCCAAAAATTCAAAAAGATCCACCACCTCCTATCATCGTTGACCATAAAAGCAAAAAAGATAAACCTATTAAGACATCAAAAAAGGGCTATCACGTGGTAAAAACAAATGAATATCCATTCTGTGAGTATATACCAAAGACCCCATATCCTCAAGCTTTAAGAGTGGATCATTTCCACTTAAACCGTATCATTAAGGAATCTATGATGACTGTTCACAATGATTTACCAAAGCAGATTCGTGAAGCTCAGGGAGAATCTATGAAAAGAAAGAATGTAAAAGCATAAAATTTGGGGAGATTGATTAAGCTGATATTTGAATTTCGCCCTCATGGAACACGTTGTTTTAGGAATCATGTTTGGTTATCGCAATTAGGTGGATTAATAGATTTGGTTATGCATGAGTCGCATAAGTCCAAGTATTCTATCCATCCGGGATCGGATAAGATGTATCAAGATTTGAGGTTGTTGTATTGGTGGCCGAATATGAAAGCGGATATTGCCACGTTTGTTAGTAAGTGTTTGACTTGTGCGAAAGTTAAGGCCGAGCATCAGAAACTATCTGGGTTGCTACAACAACCTGAGATTCGTATTTGGAAGTAGGAAAGAATTACTATGGATTTTGTGAGAGGACTGCCGAGAACGCCATGTGGGTATGACACAATTTAGGTTATTATCGACCGACTAACCAAATCAGCTCATTTCCTGCCTATGAAGAAAATGGATAGTATGGAGAAACTCGAGCGACTGTACTTGAAGGAAATAGTGTGTAGGCATAGTGTACCTATTTCGATCATTTTGGATCGAGATAGCTAATTTATGTCAAATTTTTGGAGATCGCTTCAGAAGGCGTTGGGGACAAATTTGGATATGAGTACCGCTTACCGCCCTTAAACGAATGGTCAAAGTTAAAGGACAATACAAACGCTAGAAGATATGTTGCATGCCTGTGTGATTGACTTTGGAAATAGTTGGGATCGCCATTTGCCATTGGTCGAGTTCTCATATAACAATAGTTATCACGCAAGTATTAAGGCTGCACCATATGAAGCTTTGTACAGAAGAAAGTGTAGATCACCTATATGTTGTAGTGAGGTTGGGGACAACCAACTCACCAGTCCAGAGTTGATCCGCGATACTACGACTGAGAAGATTGTCTAGATTAAGAATCGTTTGTTAACTGCTCGTAGTTGCCAGAAGAGTTATACGGATAGAAGACTTACGCTATTGGAATTTGAAGTTTGTGATATGGTATTGCTCAAGGTATCGCCATGGAAGGGCGTTGTGCGTTTCGGAAAGCGCGGGAAGTTAAGTCCACATTACATTGGTCCATTTAAGATTGTAGCTAGAGTGGGTCCTGTAGCTTATCCGTTGGAGTTGCCTAAAGAATTGAAGGGAATTCATAGTACTTTTCATGTTTCGAATCTTAAGAAGTTTCTAGCGGAAGGTGACGTTGTAGTTCTGATGGAAGAAATTCAACTTGATGACAAGTTGTATGTGATTGAGGAACCAGTAGAAATTATTGATAAAGAGGTCAAGCGACTTAAGCAGAGTCGGATACCTATCGTTAAAGTTCGTTGGAATTTACAAAGAGGTCCAGAGTTTACTTGGGAACGTGAGGATCAAATTAAGAAGAAGTACCCTCATCTCTTTACAAGCAAGGACAAAGCGGAGAGAGTAGATGAGACGAGCTGAGTGCCGGGACGTCACTCCTTAAAGGTGGGGAGAATGTAACAACCCGAGTTTCAGGTCAACGTCTATCCCTAACCTAAGATAGTTATTTTTAATTACGTAAATAATTAAAGTCGTTATGCTATATGTGGTTGATGATAATTTTCATTTATTAGTGAATTTCATTCCGTGATTTAGTTTCTATTTGTTTTTAGCATTTAAGGAGGTCAGAAAAATTTATTTTGCTGCTTCGAGAGTGAAAATATGTTAATTTTGTATTTTTTGTCGTTTCCCCGAGTTTTTGTAAAAACCATGTTTAAAGGTCGTGTTTTACGAGGTTTAACGTTTTATTAAAGGTTTTAAACTATATTTAGTGGGACGGATTTAAAATATTTACTAACATGACGTTACCCGATATGTTGGTCGAATTTACTTATAAAAGGAATGCTTTTGTATTAACTTTGCAAGAACTAATGAGAAGGAGGGACCTAAATTGCCAATTAGTCAAACTCTTATTCTATAAATAGGGTCCATATACTCCCATTTAACATTTTACCAAAATTTTCATTTTCTTGTCTCTCCCTCCTCCTTGTCTATTCGAACACATACACACATACACACAAACACACACACACTAAATTCATTGTCAAAAATTCATTACTTACATGCAATTAAATCCGTTTATACCATATTAATCCTTGTTCAATCCTCTACAAATCCCACTAAGAAAACCTCACATGCAATGATTATTTAAGAAGTTGGGTTTTTGGTCAATTTCTATTAATTTGGTGTATAAGGAAGTGTTTCTAGTTGGTAGATTGTTGTTATATTGAAGTGGTTTGGTTTGAAAAGGTTGTTTGTTTTGGTCCTTGTGTTCGTATGTACAGTTTGGTCAAGGGGGAAGCGAAGTCGAGTATTGTTATTGCTTTGTGAGTATTTACTTGTGTTTATGTGTTGATAAATTAAGTGGTTATTACATGTATGCAATTATGGCTAGTTGATTCAAGTGCAAAATGGGTTTGAAAGTGTTACAAGTATGAACATATGTTTGATAGTTTTAGTACATGTTTTTAGACTAGTTAAACATATTGGAATGGTTGGATTTTGGTAAAAATGAGTTTTGGTAGGACTTTGTGTTGACTTTTGTTGACCAGAAAGTTTGACTTGACCATAGCGTGTTGAGAAAATTTTGAAATCTAAATTAGGCTTTTGAGTACGATAAAGGTTGTTCTAAGGTCCGTTTTGATATAAGGTAGGCCTTATAACTCCTGAAAACGAAGATTTTACGGCCGAGTCAAGATTGGGTTATTTTTGGGTAAAAAGTCAACTACGAAGTTTGACTTTTAAAAGTCAAACTTGCGTATACTTTTGATTATAGTTCATAACAAGCAAAGGATTTGTAATGTTAGTTAAACTAAGATGAAATGCTAAGTTTGGGTTATATTATTTTTATTTTCGGCAAGCTTTCTAAAAATTTAAACTTTATTGAAAACGTTGTGATATTGTTAAGTAAGTCAAAGCGAAATGTTTTGCGTCGCACTTGGAGATTCTAGTATATGATTGTATATACGTAATAGTGATATATATATATATATATATATATATATATATATATATATATATATATATATATATATATATATATATATGCAAGTATGCAATATATGATATGTTATACTTTTAGTCACGTGCCGCTATATATATGTACTATATAGGTCGCGGTTGAGACGTGAAGTTTATTGCGCTTGTTGATTGATTGATTGATTTGGATCATTTGCTTAAGGTGAGTTCATAGCCTCGCATTAAATTCTTTTAAATGTTTTAAACCCGCGAGGGGGATACATGTTTGTTTTATAAATCGAACACATATGATTTTATGGTATGTTGGACCCGATTATGAGATTGTTTCCGCATAAGTTGCTATTGTCGAAGTCCCTTATTTCATGAACCGTTAATTGCCTTGTTGTGAGGTAAACGCTAATGCATTAAATAGATCTATTGGGTTTGACAACCCTGTCCGGGGTTTGAATCCTTGTGACCACCCTGTCAAACGGACATTTTGTTATTAGAAATTAGTAGGTATATGACAATAATACCTTGTTTGGGGCACCTTTTAGCATATGAAATACCATATGTTTTGTTAACGTTCGGTGTCATGAGCTTATTGCGTAAAAGAAAAGAAGTTGCTATACATTGCATTTGTTGCTTTGTTTTCCCGAGAACTAATAATGTGTTCAAAGGTTTTTACTTATTGATTAATTTAAACTCTATGAATTTCACTCAACTTTGTTGTTGACGTTTTAAACATGTTTTATCCCAGGTAATCAAGGCTGAAGGCAACGATGTCGTGGAGGTGTCGTGCGTGTGGTGATGGATTTTATGAAAAGACTTCTTGTGTGTTCCGGTCTTTCAAAAACAACATCTTATGTTGTGTCTAAAACAATGTCTTTTATTTGAAAACAATATGTTTTTCATGGTTTGTAATAGACGATGGTTACGATTCTGTGGGACCTAAACGCACTTTTAACTCTGAATATTTATGGAACACATGTTTGGTAAACATCTTATTTGAGTCGTTTTCTATTATCGTGGTGACATATGCTATTTAGTAACACCAAATTGCTAATTTCTGCTGCGCAATCCGATGCCCCTCGGTGCGGGTGTTACAACGACGGAATAGACATGCATGACTCGATCACATCCTCATTCGAGTAAAACCCAAGGTTAATGATTAGGAAAGGGAAATAAATTGTTGTTAAATAAAAATTACAAAACAAATAAACTAAGTCCAAACAGATAAGGTACAAGTTGATAGACACTTTTTCCTGACCGTTACCATGAAAAAAACACAACTATTTACACACGTCTTGATCATTTATCAAAAACAACAACCTAATTTGGTGTTCCCGTAAGGGTCAACTTCCCAATCATATCATACTTTACATACATTTACACGACAAGTGGCGATATCTACCACTTTATACAAGGCTTTACATTGTTGACTTGTGTTAGATGCTATGTTTGCTAAGTAGATATCATACGAAAGTTACTAGAATAAAGGAGAGGAGCTAGAGAGTATTTTCATCATTTTCTAAATTTTCATTTCAAAAGGGGAAAATAGAAATGGGAGGGAGAAGTAAGTGTTACAAAGACAAGACATGTATATATACTCCTCCAAGATGAGTATATATACTTATTACAAAACTATTCTATTTTCCCTACACTTAGTCAAACCTTGGTCAACTTTACTTAACTTTGACCAAGATAGACTTTATTACATCAAAACTACTAATAAAACTATAAACTAAACTATGACCAATTCATAATAATAATTAACACTTTTTATCGTTTCTAACAATCTCCCCCTAAGGGTTGATTATTATAGACGCTTCATCGTCAATAGAATTGGTATTCCATTTACAAAAGATTCTCATCTCTGCATTTGCTGTCGGTGCGCCATGTTTCTTCCCCTTCAGGAGGATCGGCATCGTAGTGTTGGTCATCATGATATGCGAAAATTATGGCTTTTCAAACTTGGCTTTTAAAAGTTCCCATATTTCTGGATCGACTGCTTGATCTTGAGGTTTTGTCTGCATACTCAGATACAGTTGTTGTTGAAGATCAACAGATGATGTGGTAGCAGTTGAAGACTTTGTTTTGGGATAACGATTGAGAGTTGTATTCTGCATGTGCTTTCGAAATAGTTCTTCAATCAACTTTGGTCCATGAGCAGCAAATTCTATAAATACCATACCAGATATATCAACAGGAGAGACTTCTCGATTCTTATTGACTGCAAGCTTTACCAAGCGAGGCATCTCCTTTTTAGCAATAATTTTTTCCCATTTTTTTTCCCCCCCCGGTCCCCCTTTTTTTTTTTTTTTGTAACTGTCAGCTCAGGAACAATCTCGTCACAATGTTGTATAACTTCTTTAATCTTTTCCACAAAGAACTCTCGAGTAATAAATTTGGTCTTGATATGAGATCGAATTAATCCTCTTCGTCTGCACATGCCAGCAATACTTCCTGGTAAACGTCTTGTTTTAGCAGTGAAAGATTTCTTCTGACGTGTTGTTGTTGAAGGTGTCTTGGAGGATGTAGCAGTTGTTGGTGTGACAGTATTAGCTAATTCTTCAGAAATTGTTTTATCTGAAGATAAATCATTCCTAGTAGATCTAATGGGTGAGGGAGTTGGTGTCTGCTTCTGCTCTTTCCTAATCTCCTGACTACCCGACATATCAACAACCTCTTTCTCCATCACAACTTCATTATGCTTCTTAGCACTAGTATCATCAACATTTGTTTCCTTCACAATCTCAACAACTTCTTTTTCTTTCTCAACCTCTTCATCTTTCTTCTTCATCTCATCATCAACATTTGTTTCCTTCACAATCTCTACAACTTCTTTTTCTTTCTCAATTGCTTCATCGTTCTTCTGCTCATCGTCATCAGACACATGTTCTAGATGTTCCTTATGACTCTCGGGCTCTAACTTAGATCCAGTATCATCACCATCATCATTAAGCACAAAATCAGCAAATGCACTTGCAGAAGATTCGTCATCATCGTCACCATCAACTAGTTTATCAATCTCCTCCTCATCCAGGTTTTCTTGAACTTTAGCAATATTTTCTTGAGCCTCAACAAGCAAAGCGGTTTTATGAAGAGTTAAACTTAGAAGATTTGCTTCAGCTATTGCATCTCTTTCTCGATCATCTCCAGGAGGTGGAATAGATGGTGTACTTTGTTTCTTCCTTTTGATAGTAATTCTCCTTGAACTAGATTCTCCAGCAGTCTGCTTCCTCTTCTTCGGCTCCCGAGGACTAGCAGAAATGGTAGGCATACTAGGGGCTCTAGGTGTATTCCTATTCGTTCCTTGGGTAGAAACAACCGGTTGCGGTTGATTCATTGGAACGGCTACCTTGATAAACACCGTCTTATACTCCTTAAAATCATCCGTCTCTCTAATCTCCACAGTTAAGAGAGCATCCGGAATCAGTATCCCTCGAACTAAGACATTTCCTGTTGTATACACACTCACCAGAGGAACATCATCCTTGATAGAATGATAATCTTCTTCAAGCCTTTTGGGAATATTGGGAAATTTCTTCATCAGATCAGCAATAATCAACTTGATAAAACGAGGATACTGAATTGACTCCTTTTTCTAAAACACATTGTTCATAAAGTCCCACCAAAGAAGAGCAGCATAATCAACATGTGTTTGGTTGAGTACAGCATGTGATAACTGAAGAATGTTGATCTTTGTCTGATCATGGCCAGAAGTTCTTGTTTTTAAGCAGCAGTTGAATACTTTGAACATAGTCTGCCATGGTTAAGCCAGATTCTTCTTGTAGAAAGCACTTACTTTGTCAACAACACCTTGATAACCGACTATGTTCATGAATGTTTCAATGGTAAATGAAGATTCTCACAGAACATATCCATAGTGTATATGAATTGTTGAGTATCCAGCATGAACTTGATCGTATCCTTAGTATCTGGTACCTTGCTCACCGTCTGCCATAATTGTTGTAGGTATACAGCAGGGACATGAGCAGTTGCAGTTAGTTCGTGACTGAGACAATAATCAAGTAGTATTAACCCAACTATCTTGCATTTAGGAGAGCAAGGAATACTATGCAACACCACATAATTATTGCATCTCCCAATTGATTTGTATTGTGGAACAAGTTGAGCTGCTAGAATTACGTGTTGAGCCATGTGGAATACTGTATGATGACATGAAATGAATAGTGAGATGATATATGGTTTGAAAATTTGCACATATTTGACATGTTTTGTCTCTTTCCACTCTGTCTGTTTTATATGCCCTGACATTTTTTTTGAGCAATTTCTGATCATTTTCTTTCTCATGTGCCTATTCTTGCTTTTTCGGGCACATGCCATACGCTTTATTCTTTTAAACTCAGTTTGTATGCTCTGGCAATTCTTTTTCGAGCATACTTTGATTTGCTTTTTCGCGTATAGATTTTATCTCTCTTTCTGTTTGTTTTTCCTCACCAAAAAGTTTTTTTTGTGAAATGATACTCTTTAAAGAATAATGAAGAAATGCTTTGATTTAGAAAAGACCAATTTGGCAAAAATTTAACTTTAAGAAATCCAAAAGCATAACTTCATATTCTCAAAGACTTTTTGTAAAAGAGTACCATTTTCTTGACACAAAAATGCAGCCTTTTGATTTTTAAAATTGAGATAACTTTTCCAAGCACAAAAATTTAAAAGATGTTTTTGAAATCAATGATTTAAATAACCAATCTAATGAAACAACAATTTGATGGTCACTAAGCCACTCACTCCTCGATCTGTTCATTGCAGAAAACGGCCGAAACTGGACATGACTTAGACTATTTACCCAATAATTGTTCAACAGATAGTTACAAACCATATTTTGAACTGTATTTGAAACAATCTTTTCAAAACTTTTGAACTTCTCTTTTATGAGACATGAGAAACTTTATGTTCACAGACAGTTGGAGCTTACTTTTTGCATTTCCATCATATTTTCCTTCTTATAATTTTGAAATCATTGATCACTTTTGACTGAAAAATTTTGTTGAACAAAACATGATCTTATATACAATATCTGGATGGTCAGTAGATTGCTCACTCCTCATCCTGATAAATTCAAGAAATGGTCGTAACCGGACACAATCTTCACCATTTGATCCATTTATCAATATAAAATATGATTTAGAAACAAAATTTATCATTTGTTTTCGTAAGATGCCTTTTAATTTAACATTGAAACCCTTTTTGAGATTCTAATAAAACAAATTTATTCTATTTTTTCTTTGTACGAAACCCAAAATTTCAGCTCATTAATCCTTACGAAACCAATGATTACAGTCCATAAAATGATATTTCCAGTGATCAAGCAATTCCAATCAAGTTATTAATCACATATTAGCATTTTGCCTCAATCAATTTCATTTTCTAAACACCTTTCAAAT
>BQNB010122003.1:7661-20360 GCA_026074375.1 Tanacetum coccineum
TTTAGAGAAGACAAATTTCGTATTGGAGGATTGGGGAACTAACCCGAGCGATCCAAGCATCGAATTTAGCTTTCGTACTTGTTCTATGACGATGGAAGCTAATGGATTAGGTTGTGGGTGTGGGTTAGAGTTGGTGTTTCCGGGGTTGCCTTCTTCTTGTTCCACGTTAGGTTCATTAACTTAGGATTCTTCGGGCTGCTTGGGGTGGATTATGATGGCGTTAATTGAGCTATGGATTTGTGTTGAGCATTGCGGGTCTATTGTTAGGTAAGAACGAGCAGACGAAACTGGATGAGTCCCTAGTTTCGGGTTCTTGACGTTATCACTAGGTAATATGCCAGTTATTTGATCGGTGATGGCTTTCAACACAATATCTATTTTGTTGGTCATCTCACCTTGTTGTCGTTTGAAATCAGCTTCAAACTTAGACAATCTAGCGTCTTGAGATGCCATGAAGTCGGATACCAGTCCTTCTAGATTTGATTAATTGTTAAAGTTTTGAGGACGTTTGTTGAAGGAACGGTTTGGGATCGAACCATTGGGTTGGAACCGGTTAGGTGGGTTTGAAAAATTATTTTGGGAATTTTGGGGTTGCCTCCACCTAAGTTTCGGGTGACTTTTCCATGATGGATTATAGGTGTCACCAAGATTGTTTTGCTTGGGCTTAAAGGTACACCACTTACCTCCCGCTTCATCGGTACGCGAGGATGCGTATTCAACAAAGACTTGTTCGGGATCTTCCATGCAATACTAAGTGTCGTGCGGACCACTGCAGATCTCACATGAGGTAGTGATTTTGTTTACTTGAGTAGGTTGTGTCGGAGCAAGATGAACTTTCATCAAGCGTTGTACTTGATTTTCAAGCTCGATTAGACGACGGTCGGATGGACTCGGGACATCTTGAGGCAAAGAGATTGCCTTGACCGGCTTAGTAAAATCCCTTACGTCGTTCCAACTTTCATTGTCATAGAGGGCGAGGTCCTCTAATAATGCCCAGGATTCTTCGGCGTTGAGGTCACGAAGCTTACCACCGGCTGATTGATCAATGGTTCGCCTTGTGACGGGATTGACATGGTCATAAAAAATTTAGACTTGGAGCCAAAGGTCGATGCCATGATAAGGGACTTTTGTTTCGGATAGAGATTCTCCATGATGTTGTTGAAACATCAGGATATCGTTTCGGAGTTTTGCGGTCCTTCCCGGTGGAAAGAATTGAGTAAGGAATCGGGTAGCAAGATCCTCCCATGTGGAGATGGATCCTGCAGGAAGGCATTCAAGCCAATTGCTAGCTTGATCGCTTAGGGAAAATTGAAATAAACGCAGGCGCGTTCTTTCCCTATTTTTACCGTCAAGGTCAAGTAAGTCCACAAGTTTAAGGAAATCCTTAAGGTGTTGGTTTGGATCCTCGGATCGAAGTCCGTAGAATGAGCATCCGTTTTGCACTAACCTGATGGTGTCGGATCGAAGAGGTACCACGTTGTTCCCTTCGGGGAGCTCGATGGTATTCCTATAGCTCTCGTGGTTTAGTTTGGAGTAATATCTTAGAGTACGGATAGGATTCTCGTCTCCCATGGTGGTTGACAAGAATAAGTTACAAAACAGATAACACGAAGAAAAGATAGACTACAAGAAAGCTAATATGCGGAAATTAAATCTTACTTGAAAGGATTCAAGCAAGTAGAACTAAGCTAAACTATGATCAAAACCTAACTATTCCCTGACAGCGGCTCCAAAAACTTGATGCGGTTGTCGTAATGGGACTCTTCTACTAAGAAGTTTGTACATCCTCCCTAGGCAGGAGTACCCCCTAACGTTGTAGTAGTAGTATAGGCAAAGACTCAATAGGTTGTTATGTTCTCTCAAGGGAATAGTTAAGGAGGTTTGATCACGGTATACAGAATTATTGGGTTAGAGAAGATTATTTTTGTATTTTTATATTAAAGAAAAAGGGTTAAATCTATGTTTGAGGTTTAGGTTGGTTTTAGCTATTATGACTAAATAATAAAGACTACGCTAATGGTGATAACAATATAATAAAAAGATTGTATTCATAGGTTAAAGTCATCTGTATTACGTCCCTAGATTGCTTCCTGCTAGTGTGTTTCTTTGTCGACACATTGTGATGATCTATGTAATTATTTCCTAGGTCATGAACAGATTACACGAACCCGCCATTATTTAATATTTCCGTTGAGGCAACGCACAAGTAAGGTAGTATGAAGACTATTACCCCGGCCACCCCCACAGAGTATATTAAATGAATTTGAAAATATATTAAAAAAAGTGGATCAACCTATAAACGGGGCAAGGTAGTTATGAACATGTTACCCAGTGATATCTCTTTTCTACATACAATCATGTTTCCTTTGACATATCAACAGCAGGTACAGAAAAGAGGGTTTTTTAAAGCCTAACATGCATATTCATCATAAGAAGCAACACTACTAAGATCTAGCTATGTCTAAGTTTTATAACATATCGAAAAATGAATTCCAAGAAGGGGTTCTAGACAGGCAAGTTAAATGTTAAGATAAGCAAGAACAATAATGACTCGCGCAAGAACAACAAGACATATTGAATGATTATGATAGCTTACTTGATTAAAGACATGGATTGAAGGAGGTACAATAGGGTTTTGAAGCCTTAACAATCATCCTAATGTAGAAGCAAGCATTCACTAAGGGTGTCATCTCCTTTTTACACTAATGTTTACACCCATAAAACCCATATTTCGGGTCTAATGATATGGAGAATATGTTGTGACGCGATCGCAGTTTTAATAGTACCTCCGTGTATAAGTAAAAATAGAACTCTTCCTAGATCCAGAGGAGTCAGTGCTGTGCTGATACGCCATTAAGAGATATTGTGACATTGTCCTAGAGGAGTGTGACGACGTCTGATGTATAAGTGGTGACGCTCCGTCTACAGAGATCTAAGACTTTAAATCTTGAAGAGTCACGCGGTTAGTTGGTTCGCGCTCTCGCATTGTGTTGTTTCTTCTCAATGAGCCAAGTCTCGTGATTTCTGTTTCAAATGCCTTACCGCCAGAAATGCTAGATAGCCAGAAGAGAGATAGAAAAAAAGGAACGATCAAGTACCTATTTTAGGGCATTAAATGCATGATTTTAAGGGGTTAATGACCACTGGAAAAAGTGTATAAAAGGACACCTCATCTACTATATTAACATGCAATGAAGAGTACACAATCAATATAGAAACAAATCAAAAAAGTTCAAATTATACTAAAGACCTAATCGAGTGACAATATGTCTGTAACAATACTACAAAATACGCTCATATTCGAGAAAAACGATATAAAGTAGAGTTTTCATAAAGGAAAACGATACGCTAAACGAACGATTATAGCGGAGTATATTGGATTACGAATGAGTTTTACTATGGAATTATTGCACTTGCAGGACCTTTTGTATCTTTAAAAATCACTCTAAGAATCGTAGACTTGGTGGTTAAATGCTTTCAAATAGACCTAATGCTAGTTTTCTATTTTATTGGTTCGTATTCTAGTATTGTTTCGGTGTATTGGGGAGTCATACTGGCGTAGATCCGAGGGTATGTTTTCAGTTTGGGCCTCCTGCTTATGATATTCTGAATTATTCCTGTTAACCTGCCTCATTATTAGGCTGGTGTAGATATCTGTTGTAGCGCGTAGGCTTATTAATTTGTTATCGAAGTTTTACTATTTATATTTTGTCCCACTATACATAGCAATCTATACTAACAAGAAGTGTACATGAATCAGAGGTAGATTTCATTGTGTAAACATAGGTGTGTTGATGCTAAGTGGTAGGAGAACGTTAATTCTTAATAATCAGTATTTTAGTTATCTAAGTTAGTCCTAAGTTATTCAAAGTTATACTTAAGTTAAACCTAAACTAATGGTAAAAGGGGAGTTTTCAGCCAGAGAGACTGGCACGAGTTTGGGTTATGAGCCTAGACTAAGATAGGCGAATAGAACCAACACAAATTTGATAGGTTAGGAAGATGTGAAGCACTAAGCCACTTGTGTTAAGGAGAAGACATCTTTAACCATGTTTAAATAAAATATAATGCTAGTTTTAGTTTATAAGTGCAATGATTGTCCTATCTCATTGTTGATATATCATTCCTAGACTTAGGCAATAATTCTTCCTAAGACCTAGACTCGGCAATTATGTCACAATTATCCAAATTTGCATAAACCTCTTCGCGGTTGTTTATAATCTATCTTAGGAGACAATAATGGTGATCTTATCGAATCCTAGCTCAACGAGACTTTACTAACTTACTGCTGTTTAGGTCTCTTTATATTTAGTAGTCCATTTGTCCATAATTCTTTTACTCAAGGAATCGGAACGTCACTTGTTGATTACTTGCGTTAAAGTAGACCTAACTAGTTCCAACTTGTTATAAAACCAGAAGAAAGTTAACACGTTATTGTGAATCTTATGGTTTTACTCTAGGATATAAATTCGATTATGGAATAGCGTATCCCAGTATTTGTCTACTTGGTATGCTTTCTCAGACCAGTGAATGATCTGATCGCTTAATTTAAACACTTAAGGAGTATAAATTGATAACAGTATGTGATAACCAACAATTTGTATAAGATGCAATCACGAATAAAACATAAACCAAAGATTAAGATTTTGTCTGTAAACATGGCATAATACCTTAAGCTATTAGCCAATTAGCCATTGTAAAGACATACAGATTTAATAGTTGAACGTTTTAAGGGGTAAACCTATCCAAGTTAATGAATGATACCAACATCGTAACATGTATTAAGTAGTATAAGAATTTTACATTGAGTTTCCTAATGGGTTTGTGAAGGCGTACACAAGACCTTTTTTGCTCCTCTTCTCTTCTAAAAATCGAATCTGGTGGTTACAGCCTTTCTCTCAGTCTTCAGTATATAAATTGCACACTAAATTCGTATTTAAGGTTCAGTATTTATACCCTCTGGAATTTGGTCGATAAGCCACATTGAATAAGTTTAATACGGCGTATTGGAGTTTTCTTGGAGTGGGGACCACGATTATAATATTCTAGAATATTCTAATACTTGATCTTTGATACGACATATGGGGTCTTCTGTATATGGCGTATTGGTCTTTATGTCTTCGTGGTTTCTTGTGATGTTTAGGCGCAGATATGCCATATCTTCCTTGATGGATACGGCGTATTGGTTGTCAGAACATCAAATTCTTGATTTCTTCGTTTAAGCTCCAAAATGCGTATCTTTTAGTTAAACTTCACAAATTGCTCCATATTTACTGCAAATAACAATATAAGCAATTAAGTACCAATTCATGCATACATAATATAAAACGAGCAAATTAGCTAGGATAAATGATGCTATAAAAGTGACATTATTTGATGTCATCAAATATCCCCCCATTTGAATCCTACTTGTCCTCAAGTAGACTTTAAAAATTTATGAAAATGTATCCCAAACTAAGGTTTAAGAGTTTTTCTTTAAGCAATTTTTCATTTAATTACTAGCACACAACCAAACACCTCACGAAGTAGGAAGATGAAATCACTCAAATCACTCAACTAATCTATGTGGTAACATGTAACTAATTCGCTCAATTGCCCGGTCGTGATGAGTATTCTATCATAAGCTTGGCAAGGATACACATCTCCACCACTAAAGCTAAGGAGTAACAAGTTTAAAAGGGTAAATTGGGTTAAGGTTTAATCTCTATCGATACCAATACTCTAGAAAAGGTGACAAAACCAAACATACACATCCATAACGATGGATGAGACATATGTGATTGCTCGATCCTTAACTCGAATAAGCTAAAGAATAGGATTATTAATCTTTACCAATAGTCGTAATCCAACAAGGCCGACACATATACACATCCATAACGATGGAATAGACATATATGATTGCTCAGATCCCCATTCGAATAAAACCAAAGGTTAGGATGAAGAACAATATATGGTATGGATCGTCTAAAATTTTACCAACAGTAATACACCAACAAGGCGGACAAAATCACACATACATATCCATAACGATGGAATAGATACATGTGATTGCTCACATCCTCATTCGAGCAATGTGATAGGTTACGGATGAAGGTATGGGAAACATATATTGTTGTTAAATAAAAAGAACAAAACAAATAGATTAAGTCCAAACAAATAAGGAACAATGTTGCTAGTTACTTTCCCGACCATCCCCATGAAAAAGACACAAAATCATAGACATAAATCTCTTGATCATAGATCAACAAAAACAACCTTAGTTGGCGTTCCCGTAATGGTCAACTCCAAATTATCCATAATATACATACTATACAACATTAGTGGTGATATCTACTACTTTATACATAAAAATACATAGTTGGTAATTAATTGCGATCCCAAATGAAATAATATACAGCTAACAGTTACATCGTTAGTTTTAAAAGTACCAACGATTAATCGATCTCTTAAATAATTAGGATGGTTTAAGCTTTAGACGAAACATTATCTCATAAATGTCTCACCTTGCTTTTCTCTCAATATTTTTGGTGTATTTTACTGTTTTTTTACTATAAAACTAACGTACTAAGAAAATCTATCTATGTGTAGAATTTCACCATCTCATGAATACGACAAATATGGATTCTATTTCCGATCATAACAATAAAAGTAGTAAAAATACACCAGCAAACTGGTTCTTTTACATTCCCAATTTCATTATTCAATTTCCCGACACTAATCCATGGATAGATATGACACATGACACAGGAAATACAATACTTTACACAAAAGCAACTAGCAACCGATTAAGGACTTAATCTAATAGGGTAGGCTAAGGTGTAAAAGTTGTAAACAAGACAACAAAATGTGGATTATAGGGAATGGTTTAGGTTTATATAGGGGTAACCCTTACTGATAATAATAAGAGTAAACAAAAGGGTTTATACGGGGGTTAACTATAACCAGTGTAGCTTACGTAGGCTTTTTTGGTGTAATCCTAGAATTACCAGTTTAAAAATGTCCACTGCTTCTATTAAAAATAGCTGACTTATTATTGCTGTGCCTCGAATAGATATACCAAGTCAGAAGTTTTAAAGTTTACTAACATCATAGCATACTCATTTTTTATTGGGAATTTGGGTAAAAAATTAGGGAAAACGGGTAAAGGTTAGAATCCTTCACAATTATTAACAAGGGTTATTGATCATTGCAGGGGTCATGCAAATGAATAATTTTCACAGAGAATATATGCTATTTTTTTAAAATTTTGATATAAATTAGGATCAGATATATAATTGTGAAAATGATGCTCAGGACAAGTAAGTGTAGATAATTGCTCCTCCCCTACCACTGAGATATACAGATGAACCTCGATTGTATAAATAGTATAAAACAGACAGTTAAAAACAGGAAATTAAAGAATTAGAACGGAAAAAATCACCTTGAGATTTACCTCGGTATGAATCCTCCTTATGCGTATTATGAGCAAGATTATGTGTTGTAAATGCGTTTGAATACTAGCATGACTACAACACACATAGAATTCCAGAAAATAAGCATTCCACCAAATTCATTTTTTCATTCAATAAGGTTCCTGTATAAAAACATAAGAAAACAAGTGCAATTCTATCTCCGGGTATTCGTTTGGTTAGAAAAATAAAAATAAAAACCTAAAACTGTATAGGAAGTCAATAGCTGTATCCACAAATTAGGATACACTGTATTCAAACTTGTAAAAAGTATCTGAGGTAAGGTCAGTCGCTCTGGTGTTGAACGATGTAGAATCATTTATGGCCAGGAATAGACTAACTAATATAAAGTTTTAAAAAGATGAAATAAAAACTGGATAACGTCCAAAAAGCCAATACGCCATATCCATTGAGCTTGGATACGCCGTATCAACAGTCTGGGAAGACAGACTCGATAAAAAATTAAAATACATTTCGGGTTGTCTCCCGGCAAGCACTTTTGTTTACAGAAAAGTCTTTAAGTTAGACTTGTCTTCAGCTTAAGTCCCATCCTTATAAAACAACTTAGGTTCGAACAAGATGCCAAATGGCACATACAAATTTTTAATAAGATTTATTATCATTTCTTTGTTAAAATAATTCCAAATCACGATATTAGCACTTGATTCCTTGATAAAAGTTTTAGTTGTGAAAAACTTAATAATTGTATCATAACTTGTTTCCAAAAGTTTATTTTGGACAGTTAGTGCTAAATCAAGACCTTATACATTACGTACTGGTTTGATAGGATATATCCCCGGAAGATTGTTTGTTATACAAGTTTATGTCATCATTATCACGTATCGCAATTTTATTCATTGACATATAAATTATGTTTAAGATAAGAAATTAGTGTTATTATAGGACTAAGATAAATTGTATTCTTATCATCATATTCGGGACAACGATGTTTATTTTTCCATTTAAGTTTCATTGATATGTCAAGGACTTATGTAGGTGTGCGAATAAAATGACAAATCATATTTAGATTCCAATGCATCATTGAAGACTATAGCTGGGAATTCTTTTTCAAAAGATCTTAGGTAGTGAACGTCTTCATCATACCGGATCTTACCATATGTAGCAGATTCTAGTTATACACTTTACCGTTTCTGAGAGCTTTCTCAGTTTCATACGTGAGGATATTCCTTCCATTTTCATATCTAGTCCTCCATACTCCTAGTATGATAAGTTTGCAACTAGAAACACAAAGAAGTGATAGAAAGGTCAAAATGGATCGTATGTACTCCGTATGCAGTAAAAACTGAAATACCGCCGTATTGATGTTTAAAGTCGAATACGCTGTATTGGTTTAGAATTAAAAAAATTATACGCCTTATTGAGTTTTCAATCAAAAAATTACAGCAGACTTTAATAATGCAGAAAAACATACAAACACAAATATGCAGAATATACAATGCAGAAATCAGACACACGAAAATAAACACACAAAAACAAACTAAATGCAAATTAATTTAAAAATAATAAATCTAAACTAAAACACTAATAATCAAGAATTAAAAAACTTCACTCCCCGGCAACGGCACTAAAAACTTGATGTGTCATTGTGCGTAGGTTTTATTTGTTATCAAGTTTTACTATTTATATTTTGCTGACTATATGTGACAACCGTGGCTTGAGCAGGTTGGTCAAACCGTAGTGTTGACCTAAATATATGTTCTATAAGTATGGGTTATGTGTTATATGTGTTTATATGTGTTTGTGTGGGATATGTGAGATTGCATAATCAATCCATTGAGCGTGACCGTCTCATTGGGATTGGATTTGTGTTGGATTTTGTGGAATTCATTTCGTTCACTTTTGGTGACAAGGAAATGATTTTGGCGATTGAAGCGGTTTCGCGTTAATTGTGTAAGTAATTATACGTATACGTATTTATGTGTTAGTAATATTAGGAGGAGATTAGGTTCTAGTAGTTAGAATAAGGAAGAAATGAAATTTCTATTTTTGGAATGTTAGGTTTAATAAAAATGAAAAGTTAATTATTTTTAAAGGTCTAGTAAATTGCGTTTACGCAAAAAGGTATGCTCAAATAAGCTTAGGTTTTTATAAAAACTTAAGGTAAAGCAAATAATTAAGTAATTAATAAATAAATAAATAAAATATTTTTTTATACATGAATAGTAAAAAACAAATTTTAGAGGAAAAAGAAAGAAAAAAGAAATTTTAAAAGGAAACAAATTACTAAAGAGATCTTATCTATAATTAATGGGGGCCTTAAATACAAAATAAAATCCCAACCCTCCCCTTGGGTATACCGGTCGAACAAAGAGAAAAGAGGAGAAAAAAATTAGGGTTTTTGCTTTTGTGAAGAAATCAAGCTCTAAGGTAAGTTTTAATTAATCCTTGTTAGTTATTAATCATTAATTCATGTAATAATTATTATGATGGAATTAGGGTTTTGTAAAATCAGTAAATTAATGATGTTTAATCATATTGCAATGATTAGGGTTTAATTAGAAGCTTATGGGTGTAATTGGTTAGACTTAATTCGCGTTAGAATTTGATTTAGATTGGGGCAGAATTTAGGGCTGTGTTGTTCTAGTCCTTGATCTGTACGCAATGATGGTAAGTAGCTTGTGTTGTCAAGTTTGTTCGGTACGTATAACGGAGCTTCAGAGGTCATTAGTTTTTAGAACATCCGCAGCCTGCGAAGGTTTATGAGGTTGGGATAGTGATTACGAATATGTTGCACAGAAAAAGTTGTCAAAACAGTAAATACGGGTCAGATTTGGGTCTGATTTCGTAGAGTAAAACCCCTACTTAAAATTCGAATTAGGATTATCCCTTTTACAGAAGTCAAGTTCTATGTGTCTATTAAACTTCCATAAATTTTTAGCCTCTGATTTGTTGTCTAAGTATGGTTTTTAGGGTCATACGTTTTAGTGTGTAATCAGATCCGAATTGTGTACTAGTTGAGTATGATTTTTTAGGGATAATTGTGCACAAAGTAATGCACGTTATTGGGATGCATAGGTAGTTAATATACTCATAAATGAATATAGGTGATTTTTGTCAGTGAATTCTGGAGGTCGGTAAGTAGAGGTTTGAGTCGTTAAAAGGTAGTGTGTCAAAATTCTGCGTCTTTCGATATAAAGAATGTGTAAGACTTTGAAATAATGTGGTAAATTCGATATTGGTAATGTGGGCCATGGTGTCTGAAGTGACCCATGAGGGTAACTAAACACCTTAGACATCCATCATATGATTGTTACATGTGCATTAAGCTTTTGGCTTAGTAGCGTGTAACACGAGTTATTTTGTTGTATAGATTTGTGCTAGTTGTTTGTGAAGCTTATTGTTGGAATCTTTTGGAAAGCTAAGCAAAGGTGAGTTTCATAGCCCCTTTTTCTCATGTTATTTTGGGGTGAGAATGATGCTTGTCTTGTCTGTCTTGTCTTGTCTTGTTTTGTTTTGCTTGTCTTGTCTTGTTGATGTTGTTATGTTGTGAGATTTGGATCGGGGGTAACGTTCCTACCTAGTGTTATGAGATGTGACTTCGCCTACTTTGTGGGTAAGATCCTTGGAGGTGATCAACTCCTTGTGATATTGTGACTTCGGTACCAAGAGTCTGGAATTGGGATTTGTATTCCTTTCTATGACTATTAGTGGAGCGGCGAGGTACGCCTACCTCATTGTTTTGGTGTGCTTGTGGATCGTGGGCACGTTCCGTCCTGCCGTTGTTACTTGTTGTCATGAATTGTTTTGGTAATTGCAGCAGCTAATTAAAAGTTTATTTTGGATATTGTTGTATGTCGTAAACCTATGATTCTCGCTCAACTTTATGTTGACGTTTTAAGCATCATTTTCAGGTGAGCTTAATGGTGCTAAGATAGAGCGAAGTGGCTAGAAGAGACCGTAGGATGTTTGGAGTTTATTTATGCATTCTGGTTTGAATAATTTCGTTTGCATGAATTATTTGGATTATGTTTTGCATGTCATTTATTGACGAGACTCTTTCTCATTAATAAAGACACCATTAGGTTTTAGGTATTGTTATGACACTTTGTGTCTTTGCTTTACTTTAGTTTTCATTTTAGTATTCTCTATATAGACACCATGTGTTGTGATGATATCCATTCTTGTTTACGCCTCGCGTTTCCGCCTTGGCGGGGTGTGACAGATTGGTATCAGAGCCTATGGTTATAGAGAACTAGGTGGTTGAGCCTAGACTATAGCTTAAGGGTCCCTCATATAGTTGCATTTTAGGGCATAAGTGTTTGTGTACGTATATACCGTATGTTCCCGATACCTAAAAGCTTTGAAATTTTCTTTCTATTTTGAATTACTACTATATAATATGAAATATATACTTTTTTTTATTATGGGGATCTAATAGTATATACCCCTTTGTTATTGTTTTAATCATGCCTTCCCCTACCTCTAGGAGATATCGTTGGGAGATTGTTTACCTCAATGGACCCGCGGAGTTGGGTGACTTTTGAGAGAGAAAAGTCAAACCCAAGTGAGGCCCAACATAAGTTTATTTCGTTTTTCTACCTCGAAGCGTTGCTATAATCGAGGATTGCTTTTATATTTTGGGTCACAATGTGACTTCTGTTTTCGTTTGGTCGATTGGGATTTTATGGTTCGTTAGATGGATTATCATGTTTGAGTTATATTTGGATTATTATTAAGTGCTATGTGGTAGATGTGTGTTATCATTGAGATGTGTGGTCTTGGAAGTAAGTACACGTGTGTAAAAGGTACAATTATAATTATGGTCGCGAACATAATTATAAAGGTGTCACACACGTGGACTTGTGACTTTGATTGCATTGATCATTGTTGCTTGTATGTATTATGTAAGGATGTAAGGATAGATAGCTATGTGGATAGTAGTGTAGATGTGATGGGAGATCCTGTTAAGCATGGTTGTATGGTTAGAGAATTCTTCTCTTAGCCGTTTGAGCGATTATATAGGATCGAGTTGAGTAGATGGTAAGGTTTCCTTTCATCTATTATTTGCAGATACATCGGATACCTGTTGGTGTTGTCGTCGCGATTCTTAAGTTGGCTCGTTAGCTCGTTGTTCGTTGAGATATTCAACGCTCGTGTTGGTATTCTAGGGTGTCATCATAGAACTAATGTTCTATGTTCTCTGTTCGGTGCTTTGATTGTTTTCCTTTGTCTTAAGGTGATGATACTTTTTGGTTTGGTTCTAAGACCGTTGGTATGGATGAGTTCTCAT
>BQNB010122004.1:0-20360 GCA_026074375.1 Tanacetum coccineum
ACCTTTAAAAAGTACAAATTTTGATTTTAAGATTTTTGGCTTAAAAACCATAAAGTTTGCATTTTAAAGGTACATATAGGCTTAGTAATACTAGTTGTACAAGAAAGTTTGGGGAAAAAACAATCAAAAAGGTGTCTTTTTGAGTTTTACAAATTGTGTGTTTCGTAATAATTAGCATTTTTGACCGAAGTGGCACTTTGACCGAATTAGCAGTTTTGACCGAATTGGCAGTTTGACCGAATTGGCAGTTTTGACCGAATTGACAGTTTGACCAAATTAGCATTTTTGACCGAATTGGCAGTTTGACCGAGTTAGCAGTTTGACCGAATTGGCAGTTTGACCGAATTGGCAGTTTGACCGAATTGGTAGTTTGACCGAATTAGCAGTTTTGACCGAATTGACAGTTTGACCGAATTAGCAGTTTTGACCGAATTGGCAGTTTGACCGAATTAGCAGTTTTGACCGAATTGGCAGTTTGACCAAATTAACAGTTTTGACCGAATTGGCAGTTTTTAGAATTAGTAGTTTTCATAATTAGCAGTTGTCACCGAATTCACAGTGGAACCGAATTAGCAGTTTTCAAAATTAGCAGTTGTCACCGAATTCACAGTTGGAACCAAATTTGCAGTTTCAGTAGCAGTTCTCATAATTCGTTTGTAAAATCCCGTATAGTTTCAAGACATAAAACACACAAAAGACAACTCTCAACAACATAATTACTTTCAATCATTGTTTCGATCAAACAAGTAATCTTTTAACATACAAATTTCACACATCGAATTTCAATGGAATCTCTGATTCCGAGGGGGGGGGGGGGGTATGCTCACAGAGAGAGTAGTTGCTGTCCGTTGCAAAAATGGCAAGACAAAGCAAAGTGGAAAGTTGCATGGTATCTTTTTGACTTCTGTTACTTCTGCATTCACATCTCACGGCTCTTTCAAACAACGACTTAAAAGGAACATCCATCGAGGGAGGATTAGAACGGGCATTTGCAACACTCTATGAGCAAAATGTTTAGACTTTCACAAGAACAATGTTCGTAAACTTGGATCAACTATAAAAACATCTTTCCAAAGAAGAATTTCAAGAACTTAAATCCTCTAGTGCATTTAGAGTACTCTTGCAACAATTTTAGACGCTCATCTATTCACGATTCTCATTCGATAATGATGAAGGTCTCATGATATGCGAGTACTTTATTGCATATACAAAGACCGATGTTCCATTATTCCATGACAAACTAATCCAACACATAGAATCTCTTCAGGAGTTAATTCAGGAAAGAGCAAAGCATAAATGAGAGTATAACAGAAGGATGAATGACAAAATGATGCAGTCAAAAGAAGGAAATGTTGATTCGAGTAAAGCATTAGATGTTGGTTTGGTTGTTACGGAATGCAATGAGACAGAATCAGAATGGCATGTTTCAAGCAGCAGATCCGAGAAATATACACATGATGAGGATGTAGATATCAACTCCGTAAATGACAAACAACTAATAGCTAAGGTACAACTGACTACTGAACATAATATACTTGCTAATGAACAACAACATTATGAGCAATCTGGATCCATTAATGACACATATTTGTTGGAAAAGGTTGATAGAAATACCACTCCTAATTCAACAGATATGAGTCATAGGGGAGGAGAGATTAACCAGAATGCTGTAAAATGTCAAGTTTCATGTCCTTTACTTGATCCATCATTTGATAACATGACAACTGAATTTTCAAACCAATCTCTCGAGTCTGAAAAGATTTTTCAAGAATGGAAGCACATTGTGTTAACATGGAACTTAAATATCAAAATCAAGCCTTAAAAGACGGGCAACATGGTCAAATTTTGAATGAAACAAGTAATAAAGCCAAAATTAAAAAGGAAATAGAGGTACTTGAAACAATCAATATCGAATTGGAACATAGTGTGGCTAAATTACTTGCAGTAAATGAGAAGTTGCATAAGGAAAATGAGCATTTGAAACAGACTTACAAAGATCTTTACGATTCTATCAAAAAGACACGAGTTTAGACAAAAGACCTTAATGACTCACTGATTGCTCAAGTAAACAGTAAGACTATTGAAAATGCTGATTTAAAAGCTCAAATTCAGGAAAAGGTTTTTGCGAATGTAGCATTGAAAAATGAATTAAGAAAGTTAAAAGGAAATAGCGTGGATACTAAGTTTGCAAAACCATCAATCTTGGGGAAACCAGTTTTACAACCACCCAGAAACCAGTCAGTTATTAGACAACCAAAAGCATTTAAATCTGAATGACCTAACTTTTTAAAACCACAGTTTGCCTCCCAAGTTGATGTGAATAACGATTTGCCAAAACCAGTCACTCCTCATTATTTGCCTAAAGTTAGAGAATTTGTGCTTGCAAAACCCCATCATGTGATTGCACCTGGCTCATCTAGGAATAGTTCTGAAGAATCGTATGGGTCAAATGACATGGCTCATAATTACTATCTAGAGGAAGCTAAGAAAAAGACACAAGACAAAAATAGGAATCTTAAACCTAGGGAAATGTCTTCTGCTAGAACACACCACTCTCCTAATACTTGTACACCAAAACCTAGGAGCAATAATCAAACGTCTAGGAATTGACCTGTATCTAAAAGTAGTGAGGAAACGCTAAAAGCTGTGTAAAAAGAATATCATTCTAGGAATCCTAATTCATTTTCAGACTCCAAACACTTTGTTTGTTCGACTTGTTAGAAATGTGTCTTTAATGCAAATCATGAAGCCTGTATATTAAAATTCCTGAAAAAGGTGAATTCTCGCGTTAAGGTTCAATCCCCTAAGACTAGAAATAGTAACAAACCCGTAGAATCAAAGATTCATACTCAGAAACCTGGTAAGCAGATTGTTACAAGACATAGGTTTTCTCCTAATAAGTTTTTTGTTGTGCATGAGAAAACAAACACTCCTAGATCTTGCCTTAAGTGGATACCGACGGGTAGAATTTTTAACACTGTTGGTCTTAGGTGGGTTCTAACTAGAAAGATATTCACCTCTAGCACAACCAAGGTTGACTGTGAACCCCCAAATGGTTCAAATGAAAATATCACTAACCCCTATAAATGCGATCAAACTCTTAATGTCCGTGCAGGTAATTTTAACTTAAGTGCAGGTACATCTTTCAATCCTAAAAAGGAAAGACTCGGAGTTTGTTTTTTTAAAAGAGTGATATATCAAAAACCAAGGGTTCATGGAATCTACTTATGATAAACATGAATAATGGCATCTGTAGATAACACTTCATGCCTCGCTCCTCAAAGAAAAGAAATGTGTACGCTTCAGTGCGCTTTATCTTTAAAAAAAGAGAATTCTTCTTGTTTTTGACCATTCTTGTCAACATTGTTCATATTTTCCCATGCTCGTTCCGTCATTAAGTGGATCAATGTACATTAGCTTGTATTCTAATTCACTAGATCAAAAATGGCAATCACATATGCATCAAAAATGCAATCACATATGCAAGTTTTGAAAGGTAAAAATAGTGAACAAAATATGGTCAAAAGTTGATTGATTTTTCACAATGGTAAATATGGCTTCTGAACACATCAGTTTAGAACCCGCACTTCATGAAATGACTCTTGCAACAATCAGTTCAGGACTCGTACCAAACCCTCCTCCTTCAACATCGTTTGTACCACTTACAAGAACTTATTGGGATCTTTTTTTTCAACCACTGTTTGATGAATTACTCAATCCTCCACCTAGTGTTGATCTACCATCCCCTAAAGTCATTGCTCCAATTACTGAAGTAGTAGCTCTAGAACCTGCAGCATCAACCGGTTCACCTTCCTCAACAACTGTTGACCAAGATGCACCATCACCTAGTAACTTACAAACTTTACTCAAAACTCAATCTCATGTCATTTATATCAATTTTGAAGAAGAGAATCACGACTTAAATGTTGCACACATGAATAACGATCCATTCTTTGGCATTCCAATTCTAGAAAATGATTCTGAAGCATCTTCTTCTTCGGACGTTATTCCCACTGTTGTGCACACTGCTGCTCCTAACTCAGAACATGTTAATAAATAGACTAAGGATCATCCTTTAGACAACATCATTGGTGAACTCGAAAACCTGTTTCCACAAGACTCCAACTCCATGAACAAGCCTTATTTTGTTACTACGAAACTTTCCTCACATTAGTTGAACCAAAGACTTATAAAGATGCATTAACTCAATCATGTTGGATTGAAGTAATGCAAGAGGAACTAAATGAATTTGAACGTCTTGAAGTCTGTAAACTCGTTCCTCGTCTTGATAAAGTGATGGTCATTACTTTAAAATGGATCTTCAAAGTGAAACTTGATGAAATGGGAGGAATTCTAAAAAACAAGGCTCGCTTAGTTGCTCGTGGTTACCGTCAAGAAGAGGGAATTGATTTTGAGGAATCATTTGCTCTAGTGGCTAAACTTGATGTTATTTGAATCTTCCTCGCATATGCTGCTTACGTGAATATGGTTGTCTACCAAATGGATGTTAAGACGGCATTTTTGAACGGCATTCTGCGCGAAGAGGTTTATGTCAGCCAACCGGACGGGTTTGTGGATCAAGACAATCCGAATCATGTGTACAAGCTTAAAAAGGCTCTATATGGGTTGAAACAAGCTCCTCGTGGTACGATCTATTATGGCAGTTTTTACTCTCTCAGGAATTCTCTAAAGGAACCGTGCATCCCACATGATCATCAGAAGACAAGGCAAAGATATTCTCCTGGTACAAATTTATGTTGATGATATAATCTTTGCGTCTACTACACCTGAACCATGTGACCAATTTTAAAAAATAATGTGTTCAAAGTTTAAGATGTCGATGATGGGCAAAATCTTATTTTTTTCTGGGACTACAAATTTTACAAATATGCTCTTGAATCTTTGAAAAAATATGGTATGGAATCTAGTGACCCGGTGGATACTCCCATGGTGAAGAAATCTAAAATGGATGAAGATACACAAGGGAAAGTCGTTGACCCTAAACACTATCGTAGAATGGTTGGCACCCTTATGTATCCCACAGCCAGTAGACCAGACCTTACATTTACTGTATGCATGTGTGCCCGGTATCAGGCAAAGCCTACCGAATAGCACTTACATGTTGTAAAAAGAATCTTTAAATACCTAAGAGGAACCGTTAATAAGGGACTCTAGTATCCAAAGGATTCTTCTATTGCTCTAACAGCTTATGCAGACATTGATCATGCGGGTTGCCAAGATACTAGATGAAGTACATATGGAAGTATGCAATTATTGGGAGACAAACTTGTTAGCTGGTCATCAAAAAGGCAGAAAAGTGCTGCGATATCCAGTACGGAAGCTGAATATATAGCCTTGTCTGGTTGTTGTGCTCAAGTCCTTTGGATGAGATCATAGCTTCGACATATGGCCCTTGGATAAATAATTTCCAATGTACTTGTGATAACAAAGCGCTATTGCTTATGCTAAACAATGTTCAACACTTTCTTCGATCAAAACATATTGGAATTAGATTCACTTCATAAAAGAGCAAGTTGAGAACGGAGTAGTAGAGCTTTACTTTGTCAATACGGAGTATCAGATAGCGGACATCTTCACTAAAACCCTTGGCAGAGAAAGAATTGAATTTCTTATCAACAAGCTAGGAATGAGAAGTTTTACGCCGGAGACACTGAAACAATTGGCAGAAGAAGCTGACGAATAGTGGTGGTACCTATTCAAATATTTAGTATATATATTAAAAACCAGAAAAACAAAAAAGATTTTCTTTTCATTTTTAGAAAACCTTTATAAAAACAAAATACAAAAATATAAAACCATTAAAACCAAATAAAAAATTAGAAAATAAGAAAAATATAAAAAGAGGTAATAATGGCATGTCTCTGAAAACATGATTAAACTTTTACCGGTATTTAGAAATGTCATTCATTATGCATACGAGGCTGTAAATGAAGTTCGAGCAGAAGTTCAATAAGTTTTCAAAATATGCCAAAATGGGTTGCTTATTATTTCAGATAGCAACCCGGTTTCATCTTTAAAGGCAAGTATTTTAAAAAGAAAACTTGACCTCTCAACGAGAATTTATTCTCGGGCATGGTCTACTTTATGACCATGCAAAGGCTTGTGTTTACTTTGCAACACAACCCGTGCTTCCTATATCAAATAAGTGTACGTTTCAGTGCATTTATTTGTCAAAATAAGAGAAATCTTATTTTTATTGGTAAAAAGTTGTCTTTACAATGAATCAGTGTTTTCAGTAATCACAAAAAGATTTTCAAAGACAATTCGACCACTCAAACAATGACAACAGCTCTTTAAATAGAAAACGGGTCATTATTTGAGGGGGAGAAATTTTCATCAAATAATCTTTTAAAACGGTCTTTCAAATTAAGTCACGAAATAAACGGATAAAGTTTTTGATAATGACGGATAACAAATTAAAGGGGAGTTAACTTATATTAACTACAAGGGCTTTAGATGTCATTTGTTTAAAACTTTATGGACTTATTTGCAATTTGAGACTTAGTGAATTCAGGCTTTAAACTACATTCGATCAATATTGCCAACACTTCATAGTTTGTAAAAGACTTAGAATGCTTGGTTAAATCCCTTTTCTTAGTTTAAGGCCTTGAGTAGATTCTATCGGAACTAGATTTAAGCTTTTTATATTCCTTCAAAACACGATCTCAAGTATATGTGCGTACAAGGTTTGCTGATTTCGAGGTATCGAAACCATCAAGGGGGAAGGAGTAGATGTATACATGATAGACTCCATGGCCTTCTTTTGAACTTGTCTTCAAGGTTAGCTTCTTTTGATTTTAGGCCTTCTTTGTTTCTTTCGGGTGCACTATTTCAACCTCATGGGGAAAGAGACATCTCGTCATCATTTAGTATGCATCATTTGAGTTCCCAGGGGGAAGTGTTGGGAGAATAATTATTCTAAGCGTGAGAAGATCGGTTACTGATTCAATAAATGCTTCCTCAAACTTATTCACTATGGATTATTTTTTAAAGAGAGTAGAATTAGTTGACAAAAGAGGTACACATAGGTTTGATAAGTATGATGATTCCTTAAGATTAGTCAGTATTCTGCAGAAAGAAATGAGTACATTTGGGACTTAGTTGACTTAGGTGTTTTCATTTCGACTACTTAGAGGGAATAATTGTGACATCCGGGACTTAGTTGACTTTGGTGTTTCAATTTATATCATCACTATCATGTAAGGAGAAATACGGACATCCGGGACTTAATTGACTTTGGTGTTACGGTTTTGAATTAATTGTGTACTTCGGATATTTAGGCTTTTTACATCAAGACTGCTTGAGGCGGCTTGCAAGAAAGTTTTGAATCTACTCAAGAAAGGATTGCTGATTTAGGGGGAAGCTAAGACAACTTCTTAAGAGAGACTACGAGGAAGACCTACGGCTGCTACAAAGAACCATATGATTCTATCATATGATGTTCTCATCACTCAAAGTCAAACCTCATACATAATATCTTGAGAATAATATAAAATGTGTAGTGTAGACTTGAAAAATAAGGTCATATATAGTGTTTGAGTATGAATTTTCAAGAATTTCTTAGTAAATTCAAAAAATTTCAAATTAACATACTCAAACACCATATAATACCCTCATAATTTGAGGGGGAGCATTAAAAATGTTCCTAATACGGCTTGTTAATAATTGGACATTTTTTCCCCGAAAGCAGTTATATTTGAATCAATTGATATCCAAAATATCAAGAGATTTAATATTTTTGATAAGGAGAGAAAAATGGATTATATTATATGGCTAAAGGATGTAATTCTTAGATCTAAGTGTTACGGGCTTTCCTATATATGTGCTAAACTCTTTCGATTAATCGATGCACATATGAAGGTGGAGCAAATGGTTACGTGATTGGTTGAAATATGGAAGTACCAAAGACCGACCATTTAAATTACCGTATTGGAGTTATAAGGTGGTTATGTTTAGGTATTCATTCCCATTGATCCGCCAGAACCGGAGGATCTTTTTACCCTGGAATTCCACTAGATAGTTTAGTAGTCCTTTAGGTATGAAAAAAAGGGAGTAAAAGTGAGATGATGGAAAATGTGCCGATGAGATGGGATAGTATTAGGAACATACCCAACAGGTTAACTAGTTTTGAATTCTCAGTAAGCGCTGAAGGGCCCCTTGAAGATTAAAAAAGAAAATAGTTAAGGATGAAGGGTGAACAAGAAGAAGGCCCCTTTTACACTTTAGGCAGAAACCGGGTCAATACTTCTGCTGTCAAGAATCACTAAGTGATTGTGACATTGAAGAACTGCATCATGACCCTAGTGGATCAATGCACACCCTCCCTGCACACTCAGAATCCTCTTAAATATTTTTGTTTCATTTCTCACGGTGATTACACGCATTTCTATCAACTTTTCTCTCCGAGTTAGTGGTATTGAGGAGGTGGCAGTTGCTCCACCCTTCGATCAACTAAATACAAGTGCACTATGAGTCTAAATCCAAAATAGGTTCTTCCATAAATCTCATTAGGAAATTGACAATCTTATGCTTTCTTATCACACAATGTGGAATAACGAGAAATATATAAAGAGTCCTACGCATTATCCTTATGATTTTGCCAGAACATCAGAGTGATACTCAAGTAATCACAGTAAAGATGGAAATCTTGCTTGAGCCAACATCAAACAAGCTCATGGTAGGTGACTTGTGCGATTCTATATAAATCA
Organism: Tanacetum coccineum; assembly: GCA_026074375.1. Classification (NCBI taxonomy): domain Eukaryota; kingdom Viridiplantae; phylum Streptophyta; class Magnoliopsida; order Asterales; family Asteraceae; genus Tanacetum; species Tanacetum coccineum. The sequence goes on from BQNB010122004.1 coordinate 8,730, forward strand.
AGCTTGTGACAACTGGAAAGAAATGATGATGCGATTTCTATATGAATCAAACTTGTTCTAGGAAATAAATTGATGGTTGATGATGAATTTTTGAAATGATTAACACTCTTCGATGTGTCACAAAAACACTTTAGCAAGTGACACGTTGATTGATTTTTAAATCTATTTTTCTATTCAATCGGTGAGACTTAGTCTTGCTAGTTCACTCATACCGTGTTGTCTTCTTTGAGACGCTCCGATAATGAGAACGGCTAGTGCAGCTGCGAAACCCTGTCAAGGAGATTCTTTGGAATTCTACCTGATCACAGGCAGTATTTATACTGATCAACGGGGAACCGTGGTTATTGCAACCGTATTCGATAAAGTGACAAAGACACTCTCATCCATATATGTTGATTATCACTAACCTAAACTTGTAGGTACTCCTAACGATTGGTGCAGCTGATCCCTAACGAGTTATGATTTATAGCCACACGCTCATACCCGACAACAATATAAAGACTTATGAAAGCTCAAGTACGTGCTTCAGATTCCGATACTCTGATACCGTACGTTCTACTTAAAGCGACGAAGTGTTAAAGTCAACAAACCTCAAGAAAGATGCATTATTAAAGATTTTCAAGTTAACATATCAAGAAAGGTATGAGCATGTCAGTCCAAAAGTGATAAGTTCACAAGATGGCAAAGTCTACAAGATGGCGAAAAGAGATTATGCTTGGTTGATGATCTCAAGGTGCTCAAGATCACATATTCACATACAACTCAAGATAAAGGAACAAGCTCAAGCCTAAAGTCAATGATCACTACGCCATATTCACAAGAAAAAGAAAAAGAAAAGAAGTATGTGATCACAAGAACGAAGACCTTTATAGTATGCTAGGTTTAAGTTTTTGTAAAATGGAGTGACCTCCCTTAGGGGGAGATTGTTAGGAACACGAAAATATCAGTCACTTCCATAGATAACTGTAGTTAGGTCGTTATGTTAATATTTAAAAACTTACTTAGAAAGTTAGCTAAAAGCCCATGGACAAACCCATGAAGGCCCAAGCCCATGTCTAAATAGTAGGTATTTATACCCTTTCCATGCCATGGAAAGGGTGGTTGGTTGTATCATTTTTCACATAGTTATTCATTCTCTATTTACTTTATCTCAATAGAATTACATCCTTCCCACTTTCTCTCTCTATGTTCTTGTGCTTGTTTAAAGATTCCTAGATTCTTCACACATTTCCTGCAAAACTACAAATTGGAGCGAGCAATGAAAAGGTATGGAGTAATCCATCGATTCTCCACCGCATATCACCCTCAAACAAACGGTCAAGTTGAAAATACAAACTGGGCAATAAAGATTATTCTTGAGAAAACCATCGTTAACAACAAGAAAGATTGGTCCCACAAGTTAGATGATGCATTATGGGTGTTTCGGACAACGTTTAAAAAACCCATTTAGGAACAACCTCATTTAGAATAATCTACGGCAAGGCATGCCATCTTCACGTCAAACTAGAACACAAAGCTTATTGGGCTATTAAAAACTACAACATGGACTTGACAAAAGCCAGAGCAAACAGATTCTTACAGATTAACGAGCTGGACAAAATGTGATTTGATGTTTATGAGTCTTCCATCTTTTATAAGGAAAAGACAAAAAGGTGGCATGATAAACGGATAAAAACACCAACCAATTATGAAAAGGGAGATAAAGTACTTCTCTTTAATTCATGCCTAAGGCTGTTCACGAAAAGCTGAAGTCGAGGTGTACAGACATTCCTCAGTAAGCAAAGCCACCGATAATGATGCAATCGAGCTTTATGTCTGGAGATGGAATAATTCATCGTAAATAAGCAACGTGTGAAACCATATCAAAAAATATGTTATCTGGTTACTATCAAAGATGAACGATATCACACTATAGAAGATGAAGGTGAAGTCATGTAAGAGCGTGTGCTTTGAGGTCCTAGCTACAGACTCATAAATTCAAGAAAATCGCTTCTTGGGGGGCAAACCAATGTTTATTTTTTATCGCTTATTATGAGGTCTTTGTTTTATAGTTCTTTCACCCACAATTTTTTATTTTTCTTTTTTAATGGTTGATTCATCATTTTTGTAACATGCTTTGTTTTGTCTTTTAACCTTGTCTTATTGTCAATCAAAGGGCATTTTGCAACAAAAATAAGTGTTGGGAAATATCCAGTTTTTAAGAACTATAATAAAAATATTAAATAAATTGTTTTAGATTAAATTCATGTCAGTTTAAAGTTCTTATGATTGTATGACTAATCTCAGGTTTCATACCGTAAGTCATACAGGATATAACTTTTATATAATCGAGTGAAGGAAATTTTTCAAAGAAACAAATTAAAATTCTCTCAGAAGCTGGAGACGGGGTCAGGATTTATCCTGACGGCGTCGTCAACCCAGCTACAGAAAATTTAAAAATTTTCAAGTATTTTTGAAAAGTAGTTTGCACAACATTTAAAATTTGTAATTTTTATAAACCTGCAGAAACTTATGATTACATCATTACTCTCATCCTATCTTTACTGCTTTCATAGAGTCAAACCCTAAAATCTCGTTGTATATATCTATCCCGCCGATTTTATGCTTGGTGTAGTTGTCTTTGTCTTTGATTACAGGTTATATTTGATGAGAAGAAGCTTGGAAGTTCTTAGGAAGTTTCATTTGATGATTCTTGGAGGACGATTTAACCAGTTATCGCATGTTTCTTCTCCATTATTGAGCAAACTAGGGGAGTACTAGTTTCTTTTACTTGTTTTCTTTTCCCTTTATTCGTTTTTACGGGTACTTCTATAGAACATTGAGGACAATGTTCAACTTAAGTGTAGGGGGAAATAAGCCTTAGAAACTATTCCTTCATTTGCCATTTGCTTGTTCCTTAAAATGATGGGTAATATATCGAAACATAGCGTAAAAGGTAATTTTGACCCAAATTAAAAAAAATTATGACACATACCGATGAAAACTAAGTATTAATAGCGTCTCATGGATAGTAATGTATATGACTAGCATAAAAACCCTCAAAATTCTACCCCAAAAATGTGAGGTTCGCCTTTCGATCTTTAGGAATTCGGACATCCATTTTGATACCCAAGATAGTTTATACCTTTAGCCTTCTCAAGTTAAGGTTCAAATGCAGTCGTATGTGTATATTCTGTCGTTATATATGTGTACGTATGGTCTTTGTCGCCTTTTCTGGAGTATTGGCATCAGTATTAAATTATATAAGTGTGCCGGTAGTATATTAACCGCATAGTAAGTATTAGGATTTGCTAGAAAAAAGGCACTAGGATTAACCCATGCTTTTAAACATGTAACTATTATTATGATCACATCAACTATATAACTATCCCTCACCCTTGCCATGCACTCATTTTTAGTGCAAGATACCCCTAGTACAACCCTCCGAGCCTATCCTTTTTCACAGTTCTTATAATTTTTTGTTAGCCCGACACTATTACATGAAGAGCTTTATAACCTTGAACCAATTGTTATACCCAAATCACCTTAGCCTACCTTGTATGTACTCGCTTTTAGTACATTATTGTTTTAACCTAAAGTTAATTATTGAGTACACGCTTGCTAAGTCCTTATCCTTGTAAATACTGTTTTGAGACGATTGGGATTCATGGTAGTATTCATCTTATGAAGAATTGGGGAAGAAGTAATTTATTACCCCCATTAGAGCTCAATAAGTCCATGTTATGTTGATCCACCTCAATCGGGCCATTAGTTAGGTTGTAAATATCGAGTATGTAAAATTTCAAGTGTAGGGGTGTATCTATAAACCCCCATGATGTATTATATGTTTAAGCAATGGCAGGACAAAAAAGTGTACAAAAAAAATTATATATAAAAAAAGTAAAAAAATGTACGGGCTGCCATTTGCTTATGTTTATTTTTATTAGAGTCAAGAAAAGAAAAATAAAGAGATTGATGTAGAGTTGTGTAGAGTTTGTAGATCTTGTCCGATTTCTTGGCTTAGCAACCCAACCAACGTGTATTCGTATAAATAATTAGCTAACCATTTCACCTCAAATTAACCCAAAAGTCACTCCCCAAATGTATCCTATCCGTTTCTATTTCCATTTTCATTAATGTTATCTTACACCTACACACACTACAACCCTTTAAACAGGACCTCTGTGTATAGTAATGAATAAATAACTTGCGCCTTGCGGTGGAGGTTTGATCCTTTACCAAGCCCATGGTAATTATATGCTATGACAGGTAAGATGGTAATTCTTTCCATTTCCTTAGTTGTTTAATTTATATACACTCGAGTAAAGAGTGTATTCCAACAATTATGTGAGGTGCTAGTATGTAATTTATGTGCTTTTAATTACAAGGTCTAGAAGGTTGTGTCATAAAATGCTCTTACAGAGTAGGTTAAATGACCTCAATATTGCTATTGTCTAGGTAGAAAAGCTCATTTGCTTAAGGACAAGCAAATCCCAAGTGTAGGGGAATTTGATGAGGTGTCATTTTATACACTATTTCAGGGTCATTTAACCCCTTAAATCATGTAAATATCCCTAGATTATGTGCTTAATCGTTTGTTTTCAGGTTTTTAGCACTTGGATGGCATTTGGAGGAAATACACGTGACTTGGGCTCATTTGAAGAAGAATCGGACAAGATTACAGACCTACACCAAATCTCTTGAAGAATTGTGCAAACAGTACGTCAAGACGGCATCGCAGACATAAAGAGACGCCGTCGCAATCTTTCTAGTGTCGACGTCAGAAAATTAACAACGGCGTCAGGACGTAACCGACTCATATCAGACCTAGAAGATTCTATCTTGTGATGGCGTCGCGACCATAACTTGACGCCGTCACGACGATTTCTCTATATATACAAAACTGAATTTAGGGTTTTAAGTGTGTAACTTTGTATAACTTTTGGGAGCCGAACCCTAAGTACTTTGTCAGCTATTACGCCATATTTAGGGGTTAAAACCTCTATTGTAACTGGCGTTAATCCATGTTTTAATCAAGTAAGATTATTTATCTTTAATAATTCAATATGTCTATGTGTTGTTTGATTGATCCTAATGTTTTTTCTTTTTGGGGGGGGGGGCTTCCTTTATAACTGTTAGGCTAAAACCCTCCTTTGTATTTGCTTATGATTGCATGAAAGTTGGATTGTAGATCCTATTAGTGTTGCTTCTTGTGATGAATGTGCGCGTTAGGATTTAAAAAACTAGCCATAAGATATTAAATTGGCATAGACGTCTAGGGAAACGCGAGAAGTGTAGAAAGGATACCATCGGTAACAGTATTCATACTACCTTACCCCTAATATGGTTGATCACTCTTAAGATATTTCAATTGCATTTAATATACTCTTAGGGACCTTGTAATAGTCTTCATACTGCCTTAATTGTGCGTTGCCTTAACGGAATATTAAATAGACGGCAGGTTCATGTAATTTGTTCATGACTCAGGAAATACTTACACATATCATCACGAGTGTGACAAGGCAACAGAATTAGGAGAAGCAATCTAATGAGTAATGCATGATTAAGCAAATACATTATTTTATCATAAAGTTGTCACCAGTAGTATAGATTATAATTAGTTTAGTAATTAGTTAAACAAATCAACCTCTCAAACCATTGATTTATCTGCTTTCTATAAAATATAAAAATACAAAAAGAATCTTCTCTTAACCCTTTAGAATTTTGTTAGACCGTGTTCGAACCTTCCCAGCCTATTCCCCTAGATAACGATAACAACCCCTGAGTCTTGCCTATACTACACTACAACGGCTAGGTACACTGCCTAGGGGATTGTAAAGCTTCATGTGAAGTCTTCACAACCTCCACATCAATAGTCATAACAATCTTACAACCCATGACAAGTACAAATAAAGTCAAATAGTCAACATAAACATAAAGAAAGTAATGCAAAATATACAAGGGTAAGTAACCCATGAGGGTTACATCCTAAGTCTCTCAAAGTAACGCAAGAAGGCTCTATTCCTCCTTAGGCACGGTAATTTGATTACCTGAAAATGAATACTCGAAAACGTTAATATAAAGTTGGTGAGCTTGTAGGTTTAAGTAATAAACCCATTTGCTCTGCTTATAGTTTAAGTAGGACAAAAGTGTGAAGATATGCATATACAAGAATTAAAAGATAATACACAATCAACTAATCACGTAATAAAACTCAAGTAGTAGTGGGTGCATCTTCCCGCAGTATACTGGGCACCACTACCCTAAGATATAATGGGCGCCTCTTCCCGAAGGTAAATTTACCACTTGCAATCTAAGTACACAGCAACGCACATATAGCAATATAAACGCACATATTGTCCAAGTATAAAATAGTGTAACACATCACAAAACATTTAAATATCATTTGAGTATCATTTTCCCCCTAGGAAAATACAAGTAATAAGGGGTTACGAAGACTCACCTTAAGCAAGTGATGATTCAGAATAAATCAACAAGTGAAGAACAAGTACGATTGTCCTAAACGCGACCTAGATGGAACGTAGTGCGTTTTAGGTGCAAGTAAACAATAGTGAAATAATGCATATGCGATTTTTATAAAGTTCTCATCACCCGAACATGTTTTCGTTTTAATTAGGTAAGTCAAAATGCGATCTCATAAAAGTTGTATAGTTTCTATTAAGTTTCGATGCTAAAACATATATTACTATTTTTATCATTCTTTAATAATCCCGCACATTATCCAATTTCTAAATATTTCCGTTTAATTTATATCTCGTTTAAAAGACGTTAAGTATCCTACCAAAAGTCTAGTTACCAATTTTACTCGTCATTATATTCGTTACTGTTATTTTTAAGTCACAAACTTTAATAAATCTTATCTCGCTTACTTAATAATATTTTTGAAAAGTTCCCGACACACATAGAAAATATATAAGTGATACTATAATATTTATTAAGGATTTTATAGCTCATTCGGACTCGAAAACGGCCAAAAACCTCATTTTAAGTTTCAATCAGCTCACTTTTATTAGTCGAATTTACAGAGAAAGTTTATAAAATTTCTAGATTTTAGTCCGTCTTTACAAGGGCGTAACTCTTTCATTATAAGGATTCACGAAATGGCCAAAAGCGACGTTTCAAGGAAAAATCTTGTTCTACAAGTTTTCTTTTATAAGTTTCACCTGACTCGGGCCCGAAATGATTCAAAAACCATAAAACGTAAACTGGACAGAATGTCTTTAAAACAATTTTTGCTGGAAAAGTTACTACTTTTTATCTGAACTTTGTTTGGTCATAACTCACTTGTTTTAAGTCATATTTTAATGAAATTTATAACCACGCGTTCATATTTAGATATACTATCATATGTTTGGGGTTTCAGCTATTCAAAGTAAATTTAACCGCCTGTTATGCCCCATAGAAAATTCAGACAACAAGTATTTTATACCAAAACGACACCATATATTTAGCCGCAAACATCACAACTTCATTTATAGCCTATACCCCTTCCAGCGATTGATACCAACACTTAAACAACTCCAATACTTTCTATCCTTTCCACCGACTGTTACAAGAACTAACTTTAACACATATAAATATATATATTTAACCTAAAAGTCTAATAATAACAAGAAAGTGTTCAAAAACATGAATAAAGTTATACAGCCTTTTAGTTTTGTTAGTTTCTTTATGGAATTCTATTACACAAACATGGGTGATGAGATGTGTGCATAGATGAAAATATAACCAATATTTATGAAAAAAAGATGAGAAGTTTTCTTACAAGAATGAAGAAGAAAGGATGTATACTAACCCGAAACGATCTTGTATTTAACCCGAATATGACCACAAATGAACCACTAGTATCAAATGTGACCCAATATTTAAGATCAAGAAAAGAAGAGAAATGAGAAAGCAAAACTTGTAGGTGTCTTGTGTGTGTGAAGATATGAAGGAAATGAATGTAGACATTTATGTATATATCAAAAGACAAGAGAATTAGGATCCTATGTTGTGGGGTTCAAGCCATGTGGGAGACAAACAAATGTGAGAAAGAAAGGGAACATGACTAGTAACATGGGAGACAACAACACAAAAAATGGTGGTGGTGTATGTGTTGGGGTGTGCGGACGAAACAAAAAAAAGAAGGGGACCAACAATTTTCAAAATTTAAAATATTTTGGGATTAACATAGGTATCTACATATTTTGTTAATCGAGGTAAACACATACATGCATGTACTAGTAAGTATTTTTACGTAACTCGTAAAAATTAAAAACACGCGACATATAAAAATACGTCCGTAAGGCGTTAGTCACGAGTAGACTACGTTTATACAAAAGCTGGAACGCATCCGAAAACGTTTTGCCAGAATGCGATAACTTTAACGGTTTCACAGAAAGGCCTCAAAAACGTGCTAGTGCTACAAAAGACTCCTTGTGCATTTTTTGTGACTCAGAGCAGAAAGGCCTAAAAATGTGCTTAAAGTTTCTGGTCTGCAAGGTTTTTCTTATAAGTGCCGTTTTTAGGGAAATAATTTTGTCGATTTTCATTTGGTCATAACTCATTCGTTTAAGTCGGATTTTAATTAAATTTGTATCCACGCGTAGGTATTTAAGTCTACTTTCATATTCTTAAGATTTCAGTTACCAAACCCGACATTAACAACCCGAAATACCCCAAAAACAGTTTTAACAGCAAGCTTATTTAATCAAAACTACCACTTAAATTTACCAACAAACATCACCAATATCATTTCTAGCCTAAACCCTTCCACCAATGTTACCAACAATCCAACAACACTAAATCTTACATAATCTCTTCCACCAATTTGTTCCAAGAACATAAATGAAATTTTAACAACATATATAACAACAAATATACATTAGAAATTCAAGAATAACAAGATAAATTCAAGAACATACACAAGAACATATGTGATCATATAACTTCATATAAGTGTGTAGGACTATATTTTAACCTCAAGAACACCATAAAACCTCAAGAACCTAAGAACATATATGTTAAACTTTTTGCTAGTTTCTTTTTTTAGAACATTTTCATAACATGTATTGGTGATGTTTTCATATGTAAGATGAGATGTATATGAAAGATGAAAAAGAAAGAAAACGAGATGGAAAGAAAACCTTAACAAGATGAGGTGATAAGAGATTTGTGAAGTTTTTTAACCACAAAACTCGAGAACAAAAAATATTGAAACCCAAACTTTTCTTTTTGAAAGCCCCTTGATTATAAGACCAAAACCTTTGTAAATACCTTGAATAACTTTAGATCTTAACCCTTTAACCCTTGATTCTCTTGTAAATTCTTGAAAAAAATTTGAAACCTTAACCCTTGCGAAGTCACGAAATGTTATGGTTTATATAGTGCAAGCATAGAAGGCTTAGGTTAAACATTGACTAGTCAATTTAAAAGTGTAAAAAACCAAGATGAGAAGAACCTTATGAGAGGTCATTTTCCATCTCTTATAATAACATATGCCATGCTAGGAAAAATCAAATTTTTGGTCTTCTATTGTTATTTACTTGATCCAAATATTTTAACATAAGAGGGGGGTTTTGAAAATTTAAATTTTGATCATGATAAGTATAAATGTTGGGTAATTTGAGCTAGCGTGCAAATGTGGTGAATTTTTGAGGTTACATGCATGCATGAAATGATAAAAATGCAAAACGTACGCGTTTACGTAAAAATATGAAATGCAAATGTACACGACCTATGTATATTTTTGTAATGTCCATAACATACATGTTATGGGTAGGCTATGCTTACTCTAAAACCTGAGTGCGTTCATAGATGATTTTCAGTGTACGCGGGATAACTTCCTGTTTTTAGGTCAAATTAAGTACACAAAATATGTAAAGTAAAAATAGAAACCATATATATACGCTAAGTGTTTCTTTTTTCTTTTTTCTTTTAACGACAAAGATTTTATTAAGATTAACAAAAAGCTCGAAGAGCACTTAACAACTAAGCAACGGAATTAGGCAATTATCAACATTGACTACTCACTTTGTATAACTTTTACCACTTTGTAATTTTTTTTGCACACACATAGTTTCATTATGGGGCCGTGGCGTAATTCCCAACCTCTTTCTATATATGTAAGTGTATGTAGGCCTCGTGGGATATCTTATATGATAACTAAATAAGATGGTTATACCAATTACTAAAACCAAAAACATAATATTTTGATATCCTTATTATGTTTAAACAGATATTAACATATAATTGTGCAGATTTCACAATTTTTGTTGGAAATGAATACTAATGCCCCAAATATATAACGAGTTATACGTTAAAGCCTTTAAATATTTGAGGCCATGTGCAGTAACACATCTCACAAACTTTCATAGACGGCTATGATAATAAATTAATAAATTATGCGAGTATAAGACAAATTACACACTTTTGTATACGGCTCTTTTTCTAGTTATAAATTAATAATTAAATTCTGTGATCATAAGAATTTTTTTTGGTAAATGGTTTTTCTCATAAATTTGTTACTTCAAAAAACTGTTAAGTACAACGAATGTGGGATGAACAAACCATTATCTCAAAACTCAAATCTAGACGAAACAAACGACTCAACTGTTGCCATTCTAAACATAACTTATCATAAGAATGACATGACAACCTTATAAGACTTGCTACAAATGCATATCTAAGTTGACCTAAACATAAAATATAATAATATTTGCAACATCTTTGCACCATCGTAAAATACATATAAAGATTTTCCATTTCATGTAATATGTATTGCTATTTATTATTGTATTGTACGTATAAATTAAGACGATGAAACTACAGAGAAATTTGACGTTTTGTGCGACTAGGGCAAGTGGATATGGTCCATTTTGTGCGACTAGAGAAATTTGACACCTCGATCAGGCGTTCTGATGTAACATTTATTTACAAAGAGATAAAAAAAAAGTGTAACGATTATTTTATGATCGACAAAGAAATATATGTATTATAGTTTTGTCATAAAATTTTCTTCGCTTGTATTTTACTCTCTTTATAAATTAAGAACATATAGTTTTGTCATAAAATTTTAAGAATTACTCCGTATAACTATAATTGTTTAACTTATAACACTCTAAGGCACGTATTGTAGACATGCTTTAAGAGGTACTAACATTGTGTTTCGACCATAACGATCGAGTTAAGATATCATGCTTGCATGTCATAAAAAGATTCACAAATAAAAACTTTTTCATAATGAAATGCACTACATTACTGATATTTCCGGCCTTCTACTCGATAAAAATTCAAGTGGCAAATATAACTTACTAATTATAAACTTGTTTACAATCACCTTTTGTTTATTACTACGTAGTTATTATATATCTCTCAATATAAAGTTAAGATGAGAAGTTTTATTAGCTAGCTAGTTTATTAAATATATCAAGATAAAGTATTCATCATTCCATTTTAGTCAAGCAGAATATGTTTATTATTTACATTACTATGTACGTAGTGAAATCGAATTTGACAACTCGAAAAAGATATATAATACAATTACTCATGAATCATGATTAGTATATTTATTAGAGTAAACTGCAAAATACATCCTTGTGGTTTTATGTTTCTCACGAAATACATCCCTGATCGAAACTATTAGCAGTT